>MDKJ01359851.1:0-14734 GCA_005239525.1 Nicotiana knightiana
GGGTTTGATAGGAAAGGCGCTAGGGTTCATGGGAGATGAGAGACGAGGGGATTCCAGGGTGGCGGGTTGATATAGAATGATTACAGTTAGGGTTTTAGGTATAGTTAAAGGGGCGCGTGTAACGTGGGTCTTGGGTCAGTGTTTAAATGGGTATGAGTCTTGGTCTAATGGGTATTGGGCCAAGGGTATTGTGTTAAATCCAAAAATAGGGGATTTTAGGGTTAAATTTTAAATACCCACTATTTAACAAATAAATAATTTATATAAAAAATATTTAATAGATAGCAAAAATATTATTTTTGTATGAAAATGATTAAAAATAATTTCTTAACATTATAAAAATATAAAAAGTCTTTTTTTGTGTAAATAATGTGATCATATATGCATATGAGCTATTATTGCAAAATGTGCAATTTGGCCTTATACAATGCAAATGTAATTATGATAAATGCACTGAAAATATTTAAAATCTCATATTGATATAAATGATAAGTTTAGATGATTAAATCATCATAAAAATGATTTGTAGGGTAATTATTGGATATTTATATAGTAAAAATGTAGAAATAAATTGATTTAAAGTCTTTAAAAATTATGAAAAATACTTGTGTATGCTTGTAAATAAAATGATGATGCATATGCACTATTTTGAGAGAGAGAGAGAGAGAGTGTGTGTGTGTGTATATATATATATATATATATATATATATATATATATATATATATATTCGAAAAATATGAGGGAAAAATTGGGTGTCAACACCAGGTATACCTTTCGTTCGGGCTGATGCTTGGTCAGTGTGACTTGTTTCTGCTTTTCGACTGCTGACTTAATGGCTTAGAGTCATCGGGAATTATGAAGGATCCAGGGATCCAGTAGTCATCATGCTCGTCGATCCCTTGCTTCTCCAATTGGGTTGAGGCCGGTGTATGTGGTTGCTATTTGGCCTCCTGTTTTCCCTATAGATCCGATCCTTTTATAGAGAGTGTCAATACCGGTATTACTTCATCGACTGTGAATATTTATTTGGTGGTGGTCTGCTCTCCGTAGATCGTTTTAACTCTTTCTTACATCGGAAATTTCAAAACCTGGTAAGGGTCGAGGGTACCTCCCTCATGTTATGGATCCATGGTCTTTCGAATAGGGTGTTATACCTTATGTCACCCTCGATCATATGAAAATTCGTTTCTTGAATGGTCCCGACCACCTTAATCGGCAAAGTTATTTCGCCTTTGGTGGTCTCAGATGCCATGTTGAAACCGTTAAGTACTCGGGCTGCGAGCACAACTTGATCCTATAGGTCGAGCTGTTCTACGACTCTCGATCAGATAATGTTGGCCGAGCTACCTCAATAAATCAAAACACGTTTAACTTGAGTTTTATTCGTAAGAACAGATATTACAGTGCGTTGTTGTGGAGGTGTGAGATCCCCTCATCATCCTCATCATTGAAAGACAAGGTCCCTTCCGGTACATAATCCTGAGTTTTCTTTTCCTTCGTGATCGACACATTGGTGCACTTGAATATGGGTCTTTGTGGAATATTGACCCCTCCAACAATCATGTGGATCACATGTTGTGGCTCCTCTTGTTCATTATGTTTGTTTGAATCCCTGTTTCTGAAGTAGTTCTTAGCCCGATCGCTTAAGAATTCTCGAAGATGCCCCTCGTTGAATAACCGAGCTACTTCCTCCCTCAGTTGTCTGCAATATTATGTTCTATGGCCATGGGTGCCATGATACTTGTATATTTGATTAGGGTTTCTCTGGATCAGGTTAGTCTGCAGAGGTCGAGGCAACCTAGTGTCTTTGATATGCCCGATGCCTCCTACGATGGCTTACGCATCAACATTGAAGTTGTATTTCGATACCCGAGGTGCTCCTTTGGGCTCAACATTCCTATCAAAACCATTATTGCTAATGAACCCTCGAGAGCTCTGACCTTGATCATTTTTCTATCACCTCGGATGCGGGTGCGTCTAAGCCCGTTGTTTCTTTGATCTCTACCTTATGGCTGGTAACAATCTCTATTCAACCGTGGCTCCCGGTCAATATCCCTTTTAACTCTGTCGAGGGGCCTGATGGAATAAACGGACCCGTAAGGAGTTCCTAACTGGTCGTCTTCGACCCTAATCTTTGACTAATACCAATTATGTACATCGGCCTAGGTGACAGCTGGGTATTCAATCAAGTTCAGTTTCAATTGTTATGAGGCATCCGAGCTTCGTACGTTTAATCCTTTGGTGAAGGCTTGAACAGCCCAATCATCGGCAACCAACGGTAGTTCCATGCGCTCCATCTGGAACCGAGACACAAATTCTCTAAGCATCTCGTTATCTTTCTGCTTCACTTTGAAGAGGTCCGACTTTCTGGTCTTGACCTTTATGGCTCCGGTGTGTGCTTTAACGAAGGAATCTGCGAGCATGGAAAAGGAATTGATGGAGTTGGGTGGAAGATTATGGTACAACATATGGACTCGATCTCATCGTCCTCTAGATCGTTCCCCTTAATTGCGCATGTGTAAGAAGTAACATGATCATTGGGGTCAGTAGTTCCATTATACTTGGGGATTTCTGGCTTGTGGGATTTCTTTGGAATGGGTTTAGGAGCCGCGCTCGGGGAGAAGGGATTTTGCATGAAAAGTTTTGAATCTAAACCCTTCAAAATTGTTGGTGCCCCCGTAATTTTATCAACTATGGAATTTTATGTTTCTACCTTCTTGTCATTGGATTCGATTTTCTTCTCTCCTGATTCAATCTGCTTTGTTAGCTCCTCGAGCATCTTTACGATAGCGGGATCAATGCCTGATTCATTTCCGTTTGACCTTCTCGGCACCAGTTCTGCCCTATGAACAACTTCCTACGATGGTTTGGGCTCAATCCTGCTTGGTGCAAGGTTCTGGTTTTAGAGTTGTGCTATTGCAGCTTGTTGAGCCTGCAGCATCTCGAATATCACTCGAAGGCTGATCCCGCCTTCTTCATCGCCCTGTGCGTTCTGACCGGTTGATCGAACGTCTCTGCTGATGCTATTTTCGGGGTCGATGACCATATTTGCAGTAATGTCAACATGGGAGCTGACGTCGATGGGGTATGCAACTGGTACTCCCTCGAGGTCAATTGGAGGCACTTCGTTCCCTGCGGCGGCTATATTGTCGTTTTCTCCATGAAAACCGAGGCCATTTTCGATGTGTGTGGGTGCTGCTTGAGAGTTCGACATGCTGTACCTGGAATAAAAAACGCTTACAAGAACAAGAGTAAATCAGTGTGTGTTACGAAAATTATTACCAGGTAATCAGTATTATCCTTAGCCCCACGGTGGGCGCCAAACTGTTTATCCTTAAAATCGGATAACAATTAAATTGATAAGTAGTTTTAAGGATATGTGGTTTCACTTGGTACAAACTGAGAAATATGAAAATTAATATTATAAAGTAACTGCAAAAGTAAAGCAAATCAATATAATGTGCAGCTTTGGCCCTCGAGCAAGGTCACCCTCGAACCAACTGAGTATATAATTGAAAAGTATAAACTGAACAGCAAAGTAAGAATGCTTAAGAGAGAAAATGTAATATATTCCTTTGTTATGCATGAATGTGATCATTACAAACCATTTTTTGCATTATTATTAATTTTCAGGATTTACACAAGCATTTCTCATAATTTTCATAATTTTAGAGCTTTTAAATTAATTTTTTCTTGCACTAATTTTTTTTAAAAAATTCAGCAATTACTCTTTTAAATTATTAATGATGACTTAATCATTTAAAATTATTATTTGCATTCCTAATACAATTTTGAAATATTTTCACTCCATTTTTATATAATTACAATGGCATTTTAGGCTATTTGCATAAATTTGCAATAATAGCCTGCATTTTGCATTCTTATTGCAATTGATATTTCATTTAGGGTCAAAATAATATTTTACATTTTTTATAGTCTCATATTATTGTTTAAAGTACTAATTTGCATAAGTAGAATTTTTATATATTTATTTAGCTATTTTATTAAATTATATTTCTTTTAATTTCTATTTTTATAAGCTGGCCAAATATTTAATTAGATCTTCGGACCAAGCCAACCCAATACACTAATCCAATAACTCCAGCCAAACCTGTCCCGACCGGCCTAGCCAACCCGACCCAACCCTTTTTAAAATCCTGGCCGTTGATCTTATAGATCAACGTCACACATTTAATTCCCCCCTCTTAAATTACCCAACCCCCAAACCCTAACCCATTCCCCTCTAATCCATCGCCCCTAAACTCTCTCAACCTTCCCTTCTCTCTGTAAAGAACCCTAATTGCGGCCCCTCTAATCCCTTATCCTAATCCCTCTTCTAATGGGATTTCCCTCTCAATTACTTACCATATTTGTATGTTTTCGCTACTGGCTAATTCTCTATGGTGTCACCTATTACTTGCCTAAACATGGCAAGTACTACTACCCTGATTCTGTCCGATTGACTCCTATCTCTTGAATCTGGACGATATTCCGTCTACACACGTTCTATTCTACACTGCGTGAGTCCAATTTTGTTTGTATATTTGCGGATTTATACTTTCCCTAAAATTTGGGTTTACTAGATTTTCTCTGTTAAATTGATTTCAAATCGTTTTGCATGTTTCTTTTCGTTTTTTATTGTTTATTTTACTCTGTTTCCTTATATGCTTGCTCGATTTTTGACTACTATGTAAACCTCCTCATTTTCCCTTCCAAGAGAGACTTTGAAATCGATTTTTCACTAAAAACTTGGGGTTTTATCTACTCTTTTGCTTGGTATTATGTACTGGCAGGCTGAAAGCCAAGGCCATTCACATCTTAATTTTTTCCTGCTGCAAGCACTACCTTGAGTTCATCGAAGCTCTTGGGAACTTTGACGCAATAGGGATTCTGGGTTTTTTGTGAAAATTTATTCTTTGTTGTTCTTCACTTAACTGGCGAGTCACTATACTCTACAATTTCATTCCTAAGCATCTATGGTTTGTATATGTTTTCATTCCTGAAGTTAGTCAGTTCAAATATGTTTTCAGGACTGTGTTTGTGTGAAATTCTGTTTGCTTCCTTCAAAACTTTAGGTCTCTTTAGCCTTTAGTTTCAAGAATGCTTCAACCTAGTTCAATTAAATTCTGACCAGTGGATGTGTTAAAATTACTGTTGTTTGGAACTCTTACACTTGTTAGCCTCTCCTGTGTTCAATTCAGTCTTTCTCTATCAATCTTGTTACTTGAATATGCCTTGCTTGCATAATTTCTTCTCCTTTTAATTGACTAGTTAATTGAGTCCAATATCATGAATATGAACACCTATTGTATGGCACAATCCCGTTTCCCCTTATATTCTGAATTTCTGTATTGATGACTTGCCTATCTAACACGTTTTGACCCTGCTCTCTATCAGTATGCCCTTTAGCATGTTTAACCCCCCTCTCCGATTCACCAGTAATTGTGATCTGCGAAGTGCTACCCTATTGCCAAATTATCATGATCAGGACCTATACTTAGCATAACCTAGACCTTCTTTAGGTAATTAGTCTACCATGCCAATTCTAGAATACCTACATGTGTTGTTCGACATGAATTTTTTTTTCTACTCTATTCTGAATATCTTTGATGTTTGTCTTGCATAATTAATGTGTTTTAATCTGTTATAAGACCTTTTCACTCAATTCTAATCTTGCTTCCTTGCTAATATGACTCCCACTATGTCCTAACTCCCTGCTTCTTCAGTGATTACTTGGCCTATCATAATATGTGTTCCTATCATGCCTTCTGATGAGAATTAACATGTTTGTCTTATGATGCTAAGATGTACTTAACCTAAATTGGACTTCTTAGGTACCAACCTATTATTGTTAACTTCTGTCAAACCTTACAAACCTGTGCCCCCTAACTCTCTCAGTATGTGTTTGTTATGTGCTACTTGCTAATGTTGAAGTTCTACTGAACAAGTCCTATGACCTGCTTGATTAACTTCTTTGTATGCTCAATTTGGCTATGTCTACTTTAGGATATGAGTGTATCTCCTAACTTCTATCCACTCTCCTTACTTGCAACTTATGCCATTCTGAACTCTTTCTTAGGCGACTGAAAGCCAAGGCTACCTAGGTTCTATTATTGGCCTCCCTAGTGTGAGCATTGCTCGGGGTCCAATTGAGGCCCTTGTGAACTCTGGTACACTAGGGCTTGGTCCTTAGTCACTCCTTCAAAAAAAAATTGCTCCTATCTCTCCCTACTCCATCCTGTTATTTGCGGTTGGTTCAAGTGATGCAACATTTGGTGCTGTGGTTGAATAAATTGTCTTTGGGCTCCTTTATGGATTCTAGAGTCGTGAATTGAGTGTGGATGTTTGTTGAAGGCCTAGGTATGCTATGTAAGAGTTACTGAAGGACCAAGCAATGCTGGGTTTTTATTTTATTTGGGCATGTTGTGGGCATATTATCACTATTATGTAACCTTTATACTTTTACTCATTATTGGGCATGTACAACCTTTTATATAAACGATTGGGGTGTTAGTAAAACATGAATGGGAAGAATTTAATACCTACATGTAGTGGGTAGATAACATGCCTATAGGGCTTGATAATGAGTTTGTTATATGTGTTGTTCGATTACATGAGCACTGTAGAGATCATGGCATTAGGAGAAGTACACACACACACACACTATTTGTTTACCATTAATCATAAGTTCGAATATTATGTGTACTGCTACATGTTTATAGACAACATGACTATGGGGAGTGATCACTCCTTCAATTTTCATGACTACTTTCAAAGTGCATTAGAAATCTGCCTATAGGAACAAATGATAATGAACTTTCTTTCAATTCACTTCAGTTATTCACTAGAAATCATGCCTATAGGATTTTGATCACTTCATTCGCTATTGTATCGCATTGACCGCTAAAAATCCTGTTTATAGGACTAAGTATAAATGAAGCGGGTTCTAACCATCAACTGTTGGGGCCCTGCCTATAGGAAACGACTGCTTGTTAATTGGTTAACATTAGACTACTCAAACACTATTTTTGAGTGTCACTGTTAGGAAAATCTTGATAATTCTAGGACTCTCCCCAACAGATTCTGTTATAGCTAATTGCGTAAATCACCTAGGCATCACATATGGGATTGGTAACTTAAAACTGTTAATAATTATCTTGTAATACTTGCACAATTCTGCCTATAAGCAATATCCTGCATCTGAAATTTTCCTGCATACTTTGATCGCCTAGAAAGCATGTTTATAAGTTTAAGATTATGAAATCTGCCAATCCCTGATTGATATATGTGTTTGCATGCACTTGTTGCTTAAGTGTGGAGGTCAATATGAGCCTTTAATTGCATATATGTGAAGTCCTTATATGTTTTGTTTGTCATCTAGCTTTTACATTTTGAGCAACCTAGATAAGGTCTAGAACCATCCAAATAGAGGTCCAAAACTTCCTAGACCATAGGTATGGGGCGGGTAATGCACGCGTAGGGCACAACTTAGAACTGAATTAGAGAGCTTTTAGGTAAACAACTTTAACATAGTAACCGTGTAGCAGGAGATGATAGTCCGTGCCCGCTGAATAATATGAATAACGCCACATGTCGAGGGAGTCACGAAATATTATTTATGTTGCACGGGGTGATCCTTTAGGCTAAAAAACTTAGGACCCCCCCGCCCCCCACTTTATTTCTTTTCTATTAGAATCAAAATAGTTGTACCCCTCTGTCAAAGAATCTGTTATAATAAATTTCTTAAATTTTGTGTTCCCTTCGTTTATTTGATCACATAGACTAGTCCGTATAATTTAAATTCGACCGGGAACCACAATTGTGGACCTTGAAGAGTTCCTAGAACCTTCTCTTCGAGGTAATTTCGAGCCCTTACCCGATCTTTGATGATGTTTACTAGTCAAACAGAGTTATCTGCAAATAGGTGCCCTAACGCACCTTAAAAATTATTAGGTTGCGGCTCTTCTCTTTTAATACTTCCTTAAAAGAGTTTTCACGTGTCGAAATCCAATTTTTATAGAAAAATAGGCACGACAACATGGCAACTCTGCTGGGGATACTTAGGCTCTTACTATAGCGAATTTGGCTTATATGGATTAGTCTTCTTTGATAAAACGTGCTTCCCCCTTCCTTTTTTTGCTGCTACGTGCATGTTGGATAAAGAAGCTGAATGGTTTTAAAGATTGAAAAATGGACTCAGAGTTGAGTCAGGTCCATCACTTGAGACATAGACATGCAGAGTTAATGGCACGTGAGGTGATCGCAAATAGGAGATAAGCACAATCAGTGATATGAAGATATATCTCCTGGTCGAAAAGGTTGTAAATTGATAGGGAGATGGAATCCTTATTCAGTAAGGACAGAATCAAGATAGAAGAGGATCTAGGGAGTTGAGATCAACTAGAACTCTTCCACCAAGGAAGAGTTGCATCAGAATTGGAAGAGCTGCATCCTAATTCTAGCATATCTCCTTTTCTACGGATCCTATATATTGTCAAGTATTATTATTGAACAGGTGATAGAAGAAAAACAAGAATTGAGAACAAAATTACCAAAGCAATTTTGTAAGCAATTCGTGTGAGAATTTCCTTTCGATTCTGAAGCTACTTGAACCAGCTAGAAGAACCAGTTTCATCTGTTGTCTTTTAGTCTAGTTTATTTGTAGTAGTTGATTACAAAGTGTATCTTTCAACTTTATCTAGAATCATTTGTAATAGTTACTGAGTATTCAAGTTAGAGTTAACTTGAAGGTTGTCGCAAATAGCTAGAGGCTAGTTTTCCACAAAGGGTTAAAGTTAATCCTTAGGTTTACAAAAGAGTTTATTTTGTAAATGCTGTTTGGATCATTGATTTAGTGAAGAGTTTGGGAAAATCCTACTGGGAAGTAGGTCGTGGTTTTTTCACCTTTTGAGCCAAGTCTTTTCCATGTAAAATTGTTGTGTTCTTTATTTTTTGAAATTATTATTCCGCAAATTGTAGGAGTTGGAACACATAAAAGAACCTGGTCCTTCTATAACTACTGCACACAAAAATTGGTCACCACACAAATCACCCCCTCTCTTGTGTGGTATTGACATAGATAAATAACAATTGGTATTAGAGTAGGTTATTCTTGAAGAGGCTAACACCTTAGGAAAAGATCAAGATGAGTGCGCCACCTGGGAACTGGGAAGGACAATCAACTGCTAGGCCACCACTTTTTAATGGCCAGTACTACTCATGGTGGAAGAACAGGATGAAGGATCACTTAATTGGAGATGACTATGAACTATGGGACATAGTAACTGACGGTCCTTTGGCCACCATGAAGAAGACTGCAGAATGAGTAGATGTGCCAAAGACAAGAGCTGACTGCACTACTGAAGTCTTAAGAAAATGGGAAAATAATGCCAAGGCCAAGAAGTGGCTTGTGTGTGGACTTGGTCCAGATGAGTACAGTAGAATTCAAAGCTGCACCACTGCCAAGGAAATTTGGTACACCTTGCAAGTGGATCATGAAGAAACTGCACAAGTGAAAAGACCCAAAGGTACATTACTATACTCTCAATATGAGAATTTATCTATGAAGGAAGGATAGACCATCCAAGAGATGTACACTAGGTTCACTACTTTGACAAATGAACTAAAATCTCTTGGAAGGACTATCCTTGAAGAATAAAAGGTTGAAAAGATTTTGACAAGGGTTCTGCCAATCTCTTGGGAGAGTAAGATCACTGCTATTCAGGAATCCAAGAACATGGCAACCCTCAGATTGGATGAGCTAATTGGAAATCTCACTGCCTATGAATTTACAAGGCAGACGATGAAGATGGATGCTCCCAAGAAGGAAAGAAGTATGGCACTGAGAATCACTGAGGGAACATATCTAGAGGAAGATGAAATGGCTATGATCACCAAGGAGTTCAGAAACTATTTCATCAGGAAAAAGGGCATCTCAAGAGGTGGAAACTAGAACAAGGCAAAGGCACCAGAAAAACCCACCAACGAGGGATGCTACAAATGTGGAAAAACTGATCAGCACATCAAGAATTGTCCTCAGTGGGAAGTTGAATGGAAAAAGGAAAGATTTCAACGAAGGAACCGGAAGAAGGAACTGGTTCATCCCAAGAAAAAAAAAACATCAACAAAAGCTATGTTTGCTGCTTGGGGAGAAAGTTTAGATGAAGAATCAGATGATGAAGATGGAGATGAGAAAGCACTCATGGTAATTGGTGAATTAGATGAGGAATCAGAGGTAAGTATATCTCATCTCAAAAACAAGATTAAGTTCTTATCCAAAGAAACACTCTTTGAATTATTACTTGGCTTCATTGATGATTCTGAAGAAATAAATAAAGAAAAAGAACAGCTATCTAAGGAGTGTGTAATGTTAAAAGCAAAGTGTAAGAAACTGGAGCTCAGAGTAAGTGAATCTGTAAACGAAAACACTGCCTTGAAGAACCAGGTTCATCCACTTGAAACTAAGGTCCTAGAGTTAAAATCTTAAAATTTAAAACTGAAACTAGGAACTAGCAAGAAGATAGCTAACAACTCTCAACTCATGTTAGAAGAAAATGTAGGTAGAATAAAGGATGAGTTGTATAATAGATATGAACAGATAAGAGTGCTAAAATAGGAACTTGGAAAGGTCAAACATGAACTGGATCGAACATGCAAATGGAATAAATCTTCTGATGCCTTGACATGGCTTCAAGAAAATCACAGTAGCAACAGAAGAGGACTTGCTTTGGGAGTCAACTACCTAAATGGGATCCCAAAAGTAAGTACCTCACACTTCCTGAGAACAAAATCTGCAACCACTGTGGTAAGACTGGTCACTACTAAATATAATGCAATGCAAAAAAGCAAGCCAATCAAAGAAATAAAATCTTTGATCGAAAGAAAAATTGGCTGCCAAATTGGGCCAGAAGGAGCTTAATTTATCCTTTTCCTCATAGAAAAGGACCCAAACTAGTTTGGGTTCTTAAGACTAACCCATGATTTTCTCTTGCAGGTTCAAGTGAAAGGGAGCAATCAAATATGGTACTTGGATAGTGGCTGCTAAAAGCACATGACAGGGAACAAGGAACATTTCCTTTCACTTGAAAACCTCAAAGAGGGAAATGTCTCCTTTGGAAATGGGAAGGAAGGTGAAATTATTGGGGTTGGTACGGTAGGTAAGGATGACACACGTTCCATTGAGAATGTTTACTTGATAGATGGCTTGAAATATAGCCTAATCAGTGTGTCACAACTGTGTGACAAAGATAACCTGGTTGCATTCACTTCTACAAAATGTTTTGTGATTAATCTTATCACTGACAAGATTATTTTGCAGGGAAAAAGAGTGAATAATATCTATATCATAGACCTGTCCACACTATCAGAAAACGAATTAACTTGTTTGAGTGTGTTGGACAGTGATCCCCTCCTTTGGCACAAAAGACTTGGACATGCTAGCTTAAATCAACTCAACAAACTAGTCTCCAAGGACCTAGTGATAGGTATCCCTAACATTAACTTCAAGGAAGACACAGCTTGTGAGGCTTGTGCAAGGGGAAAGCAGGTAAGATCATCTTTCGAAAGAAAGAAAATGGTAAGTACCACTAGGATGATAGAACTGGTCCATATGGATCTATGCGGTCCTATGAGAACATTAAGCAGAGGTGGTAAGAGATATGTAATGGTGCTTGTTGATGAATATTCTAGATTTACCTGGACATTGTTTCTAACATCTAAAGATGAAGAATTTGACATGTTTACTTCTTTTGTTAGAAAATTACAGAAACAATTAGGAAATCAACTTGCATCAATAAGGTTTGATCATGGCACTGAATTTGAAAACGCAAAGTTTGATGAATTTTATGATGAACATGGCATAGATCATAACTTCTCTGCCCCTAGACCTCCACAAACAAATGCAGTTGTTGAAATAAAGAACAGAACCCTTGAAGATAGGGTAGAACCATGCTTTTTTCTTGTAAACTACCTCATAGCTTCTGGGCAGAAGCAATAAACACTGCATGCTACATCATAAATAGGTGCATGACTAGACCACTTGTAGAGAAGACTCCCCATGACTTACTTAAAGGGAGAAAGCCCAATATATCCCATCTTAGGGCTTTTGGATGTAAGTGCTTTGTGCACAACAATGGCAAAGACTCCCTAGGTAAGTTTGATCCCAGAAGTGATGAGGGAGTATTCTTGGAGAATTCTTCACATAATAAGGCTTATAAAGTGTATAACAAAAGAACTATGTGTGTTGAAGAGAGTGTGCATGTTGTTTTTGATGAAACTAACATTCTCTCTGAGAGACAGGAACAAGTAGATGAAGAATTGGGCTGGTCAGAAACTCAGACCAAACTGGAGCGACACTGGAGGAAGGAACGGGTGATGGAGCATGTTCATCTATCCCAGGAAACATGCCAGGGGGAACTGAGCAACAAACTAATTTCCAAACCTCATTGGAACCTATCCCTGATCCTGCTCCTCAGCAACAAGACACTGTAGGATCATCAAGTAATACCCAGTTGGTTGTAAAAGACACAGATATCAAAGCTCACATCCCATGGAGAACATTATAGCTGATCCAACATCTGCAATCAGAACCAGATCCTCTTTGAAAAATCTGTGTGCGTTTGATGCTTTTCTATCCTTGATCTAAAAATATTGCTGAAGCTTTGTAGGATGCAAATTGGGTAAATGCAATACAAGAAGAACTCAACCAATTTGAAACGAGTCAAGTTTGGCATCTGGTACCCAGACCCTTTGATAGATTAGTGATTGGCACAAAGTGGGTATTCAGAAACAAACTTGATGAAGATGGAATTGTTACAAGAAACAAGGCAAGATTGGTGGTTCAAGTATACAGTCAGAAGGAAGAAATATACTATGATGAAACCTTTGCTCCTGTGGCAAGGTTGGAAGAAATTAGGCTCCTCATAGCCTTTGCTGCTTATATGGAATTCACCCTTCACCAGATGGATGTAAAGAGTGACTTCCTAAATGGCTATCTCAAGGAAGAAGTGATTGTAAAGCAGCCTCCGGGGTTTGAAAACAAGGAGAATCCTAATCATGTGTACAAGCTTGACAAAGCACTGTATGGACTCAAGCAAGCTCCAAGGGCATGGTATGAAAGGCTTTCAAACTTCCTACTGGAACATGACTACAAGAGAGGTAAAATTGATAGCACCTTATTCTTGAAGGAAAAAAGGTAAGGATCTTTTATTAGTGCAGATATATGTAGATTACATAATCTTCTGGGCAACTTCTGAAAAGCTAATTAAAGAATTTGCTAAACTAATGGGGAGTGAATTTGAAATGAGCATGATGGGTGAGCTTAACTTCTTTTTAGGCTTACAAATTAAACAAAATTCAAATGGAACTATGATCCATCAACAAAAATATGTGAAAGAATTGCTTAAAAAATTTAAAACGGAAGACTCAAAGGAAATTGACACTCCTATTGCAACAACCACAAAACTAGATGTAGATGAACCTGGTTCATCTGTCACTCAAAAGTTGTATAGAGGAATGATTGGGTCATTGTTGTATCTTACTTCTAGTAGACCTGACATTGTCTTCAGCGTAAGGCTTTGCGTAAGATTTCAGGCTAATCCAAAGGAATCACACTTAACTGTAGTGAAGAGAATCTTGAGATACCTTAAAGGAACCACATACCTCTGTCTTTGGTATCCTAAAGGTGGTAATTTTGATCTTGTGGGATATGCTGAAGCTGACTATGCAGGCTTTTTGTAGATAGAAAGAGCACCTCAGGTATGGCACACTTTTTGGGCTCATGTCTTGAGTCCTGGGCCACTAAGAAACAGAATTCAGTAGCTCTATCTACTGCTGAGGTTGAGTACATGGCTGGAGCCTCGTGTTGTGCTCAGTTACTATGGATTAAGCAACAAATGATGGATTTTGGCATAGAGGTTGGATGCATTCCTATCTTCTGTGATAACACTAGTGATATTAGTATGACAAAGAACCCCGTCCATCATAAAATAACAAAGCACATAGATGTTAGACACCATTTCCTAAGAGACAACTATGAGAAGGGAATGGTCTCTATTGAATTCTGTGCTACTGACAAACAAATTGCTGACATCTTTACTAAGGGACTAAGTAGAGAGCATTTTTAGATAAACATGTTAGAATTAGGGATGATTAAGATCACCTAATGGAACCAATTCAAAAAAAAGGGGGGACTTTTTTGGCTAGGAATTATGAAAGGTGTAAATAATCATAATAATCATTTCTCAGTCTCATGCCTTAAAAGGCATACTCTCTTGCCATGTGTTAATATGACTCCTTGGTGACTAATGATGTTTTTCTATTGATGCGAGACTAAAATGCATAGTTTAATATGTAATATACCTTACCTTTGAGGTGCGTTAATGATAAAAATAAACTTTTTATGTGCTTAATGGAGTTTATTTCATGTGTAGGTGAATTGGAGAGGGAAACAGAGCTAAAGGGATGCAAATACGTCGAAAAATACGCGAAAGGAGACACCCGGGCGATAGCCGGGCGACAGAGGCCTACAGCCTGACCCTATCTGGCGTTAGCCAGGTGTTAGGGCTGAAACGCGAGCCCTACCCTGGCGTTAGGGCTGAAACGCCAGCCCTAGCTTGGCATTAGCCAGGCCTTTGGGTCCAAACTCCCGGGGTTCCCAGTTTCGGCCAAATACGAGTTTTGACGAGTTTAAGTGTTTCCCGATCGAAATAGAAGTCCCCTAAACGGTTAGGGTTC
>ML393890.1:5833-67507 GCA_005239525.1 Nicotiana knightiana
CCAGAGATCACCTCCTCGAAGAAACTAAAATATGCCAAAGAGGGTCTCGACAGGAGAACGATGTATAGGACCAAACGGTCGAATGAACCGTGTCCACGTTGAATAATCGAACCCTCAATGGTGAAAATATGTATACTTGTACCAAGTAATCAAAGGAGAATCTTTTTACTTGTACCAAGTAATCGAAGGAGAATCTTTTATCATCAAAACACTTCGCGCTTCAAGAAGTTCGATATTTTCACAAGAAACGGCCCCAGGGCCAGAAATTTCACAAACACTCAGGGACTGCCACCAAAAACTCGAAGCTGTAAGACCTCAGGGCCGAAAAATTCGAGCTCATAATCCCTCAACGAGGCAATATCGCATTTGTAAGACCTCGACGAGGAATGCTCAAACTTGTAAGCCCTTACTGAGGTAAGAACAAATTTGTAAGACCTCAACGAGGCATGTTCTAATTCATAAGCCCTTTATGAGGCACCAATGTAAGCCCTCCATGAGGCAATATCAACGATATAAGAGCTCGATGAGGTAACACCAAAAAGTTTGCTATTTTCACATGGAACAACTCCAAAACTTTTGATGTACCGGGGACTGTCATCGACAGTCACCCCATCGAGTCATCAAAAACTCGAAGCCATACGACCTCAAGGCCGGAAACTTCGAGCTCATAATCCCTCCATGAGACACCAATGTAATCAAAACTGTAAGACCTCAAAAAAGGCATGAATCGTAAGTCCTTGACGAGAAAATATTAAATCTGTTAGACCTCAAGCAAGGCATGTACAAATTGGTAAGACCTTAAGAAGGCGTAATCCCGATATCAAAGTCAAGGCTATATATTCGAACTTGTAAGACCCCTAAAAAGGCATACCCTCGATATATACGCCGAGGCTATCTTACTCGGGGACTAAAAGGCTACAGCCAAATACAATGACCACCGTCATAAGGCTCCGGCCAAACTAACGCGACTCGGAGACGTCCGACCGTCACCATAAAATTACAGGCCTCCAATTACTTCGAAAATACTTTGAAAAGAACCAGTTAAAGGTCGTACCGACCCAATGAGTAAGAGCCCAAGCGCCAGCCATATTAAAGGTCGTACCGACCCAACGCGTAAGAGACTAAGCGCTAACCTAAAGAGCCTCAGGGCCAATTTAAAAAACCTAAGGGTTGACTAGCTCGAGTCGAAACCCGACTTGAAGACTGAGCCCTAAACGGTTAACTAAAAAGAGCCTAAGGGCCAGTGCGTAAGACCCTAAGCGCCAACCACACTAAAGTTCATACTGACCCAAAGCGTAAGAGCCTAAGCGGCAGCCACAATAAAGGTCGTACCGACCCAATGCGTAAGAGCCTACGCACCAGCCACACTAAAGGTCGTACTAACCCAATGCGTAAGATCCCACGAGCAAGCATTAAAAGCCCAGGGCCATTATAACACCAAGGGTTTCATTTCGAAGTCCAATTCATCGGGCTAATTATTGACAAGCATCGAAATTCAAAACAAAAATAAAGAAAGACACAAGAAAATCAGAAGTACCAACAAATTTTTTATATATGTATTATAAATGTACATTTACAATGTTCTCTCTTATACAAATGACAAGAAGGAAAAACCTAGTCCGCTCGAGGAACAAGCTCCTTCGATGGCCCCTCGGACCAACTCCCTCGGCGGCCTTCAAACATCAGCATCGACACTAGAAGAAAGGAAAAAACTTAGCGTCGATCTCATCTGCCTTGGCCTACTTTATCTCTTCCGAGAGATCAAAACCCCTAGCGTGAATCTCTTCGAGGGTCTCCCTCCGAGATCTGCATTGAGCATACTCATTGCCCCTCCTCTCTCTATCAAAGGCTCCTAAGCTCAGCCCGAGCATCGGCAACATCTTTCAAATAAACGACCACTTTCTTATCGGCCTTTGCTTGAACTTCTTCAGCTTCAGCCAAGCTTCCATGACCTCGACCTTCATCTTCAAAAGATCAACCTCGAGCTTGGCAATATTTCCCGTCTGAACCGAGCTACTTTCTCGAGCATTGCGGAGTTGAACCTCGATGGTCGAAGCCTTGGCCAAATCATTCCTTTGGGCCGCAACATGAGCATCTATCTGCGCCTTCAATGCATCACATTCGGATTTGACCTATCCGAATTCGCCGCAGAGGCGTTCAGATGCTTCTGTCTTTCTATGCAACTGAAATATCAAGCATTAGCTCTCGAAGATGGGAAAAGAGACATGTACCCCCTCAAAATAAGGCTTACCTGTTTCTCGAGATTGCCTTCGTAATCTCGGCTTCGATTCATCTCCAATCGAAGATATATCAACTCTCTTGTTTTCTCATTACGAAGATGCCTGAGATATTTCTCCTTGCCTAAGGTCTCCCGCAACTTGGCCTCGCAGCAGAGCAGCTCGGACTTGAGCTTGTCAAAAGCCTATGAAAAAGAAGCTTCAATTCAAAAGATAAAAATACAAAACTGAAAAACCAACAAAGTCAACCAAAACTCATCACGGAACAGGGCCGCTGAACCTCCTCAACAGTTGAGCGTGTGTCTACTAGCCTGGTCCCATCGGCCCCAGTTGAACCGCTCTCGGTGGGGACATGATCGCTCGAGACCCCACTTGATTCAAGCGGCCCCTGGCCCCGAACGTCCCTTGAAGTTCCTTCCAGGGGGAAGAAGACGATGGTGGAGGACTCTTGCTCCTTCCCTCTCGAGGAACATCTCCCTCGAGGCTAGAAGTCTCTGGCCGAGCAGGTTCGCGAACCTTGGGAGGGCCCCTAGTTTGGGCTGTAGATGCAGAGCCATCCTCCCCAGGAATATTGATGTCCATAGAATAACGAACGTATATAAGGTTATCTTCATCGGCGACATCTTCTTTGCGCCCCCGGGCAGGCCCTGCCTCATTATGGATGCCCTCATCCTCCGAGGACCTCTTCCGTTTATTATCCACCCTCGGATCTGAAGCTGACGGTCCTTCCCCTTCCTCGAGGGGGCATGGTCTCATCTCGGAGAATCCACCATCTCCTGCAGTGACAGAGTTAATACACATAAAGGAAAGCATTCCTCAAAAGGCAATCACGTAACACATATTGTAGTGCTTTGCTTCCCATTTTCCCTTCGATAGATCTCGCCACTTGCGTTCATCATAGGACGAGGAAGCTGCCAGCCTCCGAGTCTAGTTCGCAAGATCGGGGATCTCTTCCGGCATCCACGGGACCGCTGAGAAAGAGAAAAAGAAATTTTCTTATAAATCACCGAGAGCAAAAGGAACTAAGGCACGACATAATACTTATGTTTGAAGTTCCATTTTTCTGGGAATGGCATGAACTCCGCAGGAATGATGTCGACGGTCCTCATTCGGAAAAATCGACTCATCCATCCTCGACTCCGGTCCTCATCGTCACTAGCAATAAAAGGCTTGGTGGATCGGTGTCATAACGCAATCCGGCCTCGACAAATCTAAGGCCGATATAATCTAATTAAGTGGATAGGGGTAAACTCAAGCTCAGCCTTTTCAGTAAAAAAACATTTTCATTAGCATTATCTGCCAGAGGGACAGATGAATCTTAGCCAAATTGACTCGATACCTTTTGCAGCATTCGAGCACAAGGCGGTCGAGGGGGCCTAATATAAATGGGTATGTGTACACATTCAGGAATCCCTCTCCGTGGGTCATAATATTCTCTTCTCGGGAAGGTATCTGCAGCATCACACTTTCTCCCCATCCACAATCTCTCCTCACGGCCTCAAGGTGATTCTCCTTTATCGATCGAATAAACCTCGACGCATGCTCTCGATGGCCCGGAGCATCGAAGGGTTTCTCAAGTGAAAAGTTTTTCTTCAAAGCAAAACAACTCAAGGTTAACTCGCCATACGCGGACGATGTACCACCGGCTAGGCAAGAAGCTGAGGTAGGGTTTCCCTCTTCCTGGTGAACGGATTCGGGCACGACAACCATAGCTATTTGGATAAAGATAAAGAGGAATAAACCTCAAGTAGTTTCGCAAGCTAAGAAAACGAAGGGAACTTTAAAGAGAAAACAAGTTTTGCAAGCTGCAAACTGAAGAAGAAGCAAGCATATATATAGAAGAAATGGCGACTATTTTGAAGACCAATTAATTCCGACAAAGTTATTATAACTTTTGAGGATGTGTACTGGCGGGGCTACCTCAGTGTTGACACCTAATTTTTCCTAAAGTATTTTTAAAAGTGCATGTATACCTTCAAAACTATGCATTAGCATCAATTGATATTTTTCCGTAATTTCTCCATTTTTTCTAAGTATTTTTTTATCCCAGTATTCTTGATTACTAATTGCATCACAAATGACTTTATAACAATTTCATGGCTTAATATTTCTATTTATGTTTATATTAAGCTTAAATTATTTCACAAATAGCCACATTTATATTTCTTGGGTTATAATTGCAATAACTTTGCAATTATAGCCCATGCATGCATTATTACATTATTTTTACCAGAAAGTTGCATGTTGCATTTTTAAAAATATTGAGTAATTATTTTAAAACATTTCTATGCATGAAAATTATTTTGTAATCTGTTAATTATTTTTTTATCAATTATTTGGGTATTTAACAAATAGCCCTTTTTATTTCGGACCTAACCCCTTCTAATACCAACCCAAACCCTTTTTAATATTAACCCAAATCCTTTATAATACCAGTCCAAAACCTTTAAGCCCAATCTGCACCGACCTGACCTAATAACCCCTTTAATCGTGGCAGTTGATCTTTTAGATCAACGGTCCACGATTAAACTTACCTTATTAATCCCCAACCAACCCTAACCCCTCCCATCCTTCTCATTCCGTCATCACTCGCTTCCCTAATCTCTCCAGTTCTCTCTCGGCATACCCTAACCCTAATCGCCGCCACCGACGAGAAGCTCCCTTCTATGGTGTTTTCGTGCATTCTCTGACCACCACCGGTCTCCTGTACTCCCTAGCTATTTTTTCATGATCCTATAGAAGAATCTCGTAGAGATTCAACCAAATTCCTTCCTGAAAATTGTTTATCGGCTTGTCTCAGGCCACTTTCGTTTGTGAGTATGGATTTCCTCTTGTTTCTAGTATGAATCCATGGGGTTTTGACTGATTCTCTTCATCTCTTCTATTTTATGAAAAACCCTAGTTTCACTACTGTTTGAATCTTCTCAGATCTTTATAGATTTGAAGCGATTCGAGTATTATTGGGTGTTTTCCTTTAGAAATCTCTTGTTTAATTAAACTGCTTTTATTTTTAGTCATTCTTTTTGAAACTAGGGTTCTTCCCAGACTTTCTTCAAAGGTTTTTACTTTCAAATGGTTAATATATTCATCTCTTTATGTGTTTGGTTTATCTTCGTATGTATGCTCGAACCATAAATGTTTCTATGTGTTATACTTACATATTCAATTTTGTTTTGATAGTGTGATTATCTCTGTGAACCAGTCCTATTAACTTATTCTATTTCGGAACTTAAATGATTTTTCCTGTTAAAATCAGTATTTTGTGAGATTTTTACTTGATTGACTTCTGTTAAGGATCTGAATGATTTTCCTTCTTGTTAAAATCATAACCCTTTTGGATTCTTACTTGGTTGATTTCTATTTAAGGATTAAATAGTTCTTTCCTATGAAATCAGTACTCTTTGAAGATTTTTACTAATTGCCCTGTTAAAATCAATGTGATGGGATTTTACTGGTTTCCTTATTTGTGACCTGTTTCCCTATTTTTACTTGCCTTAATTAGCTATCAATACAAATTTGGACTTGACTGATTCCTTATATGGTATGATTTTGATTTATTACCTTAATTGAACCCAGTTATGACTGTTAATTGACTATCCCCCAATTAAAAGGGTCTTTTCTGGACTTCCTATATGAATTGATTATGTGATTGGTTGATTGATTATAACTGATTGAATCTTGATTTCTTTTACCTTATTTTTACTCCCTATGTTCTATATATACACTCTTGTTTTACCTCTAAAAAGACAGTACTTCAAACACACACACAAAAACTTTCTATCATCCCTCTTTCTGCTACTTGTGTTCATCGTTTGTCTAACCGGCTGAAAGCCAAGGCTAGACTGTTGAATTCTTCCTACTTTACCTTTTGATTTTTCTTCCTTAACTGGTATGTTTTTATATCTAATGTCATTATGAAGTTCAAACCCATATGATTATCTGTTGCTCCATGATCCATGTCTTTTCTGCACTAGTTCAATCGCTTATTCTTTCCTGTTTACTGCTTTGATCATGCATGTTTAAGTTTATTCTTCCATTTCTATTGCTTTAATCACCATACTATTCCTGTTTAAGTTTCCAGTTTGTTTATTTCTTTAAACCAATGTCTACTTTTATGTTTAATGCTCTTATCTCTTCTATCCAATAACTTCAAGTGGCATGACTAACCCTTTGTAATTAGACCCCTTTCCTCAGTATGACTATTCCTACAATTAGTCTCTGTGATTTACTGTCTATTACTACTTTAGCATCAAGTATGGCTTTCCTATTAAGACTCTAAATCAACAGTCTATGTCCTAATGGATGATATGAATTTGGTTGCTGAATGTCAATTGACCCTTGTTTGTCCTTGTTGCTCAATGTGCTCTCTTGTTTTGTGTTTCTGATTCCTGTGTTCCCAACCCTTAATCCATATCTATAAAATTGCCTGTCCTCACCTAGAGTTAATTAACAAACCAAGTTTGAATCTGAGTGGTATTAAGCTTTGTGACTTTGCTGTTGTTTATTGAACCTTTATTTCCTCAGAATGTTTTCAAAATGTTTTTACTCTTAATATGTTTTCCCAAACTATGTTCATTACTAAAGTATTTTTAACTCCTAAATTTTTTACTCCTATACTGCTTTCCCAAAGTTATTCCAACTATGTCAAGCACTCTCATTTCTACTCTTAGATTACTTAAGTTCTGCCCTTCTAGTGTGTGTACTGCCTAGGAATCCATGAGATCCCTCCGAACTCTAGCACACTGGGGCTGGCCTTTTCCACACTGCACATAATCACTTCCCTACTCAAAGGATCTTGGTGTGAGCATTGCCCCGGATCCCTGAGGTCCTTAGGGAAAATTGACACACCAGGACACCCTACTGGCTATGACACTTTGGCATCCGAGACTGTTTTGAAGGCCTGGTATTTCCATGTTCACTTGGGGCCTATCTCAGGCTCCCTATAGCATAGCTTATATTTATTACATAATTCATTTATTTATGGTCTGTAATAATAACCTTTGTAAATAGATATTGGGGAAATTATTAAAGGGGAGGGATTCATATATGGATTTTTTGTAGGGAGACCAGGTAGAAATCATGCTTTAGATTTATATTGTGTTTACTTGCATTAGAAATCCTGCCTTTAGGTCTATATTGTGTTTACTTGCATTAGAAATCATGCTTTAGGCTCATATTATGTTATTTGCATTAGCAATCATGCTTTAGGTTTATATCATGTTTACCATGCTTTTAGATCACTTAGCATACTAGGCAATGTGTTATAGGCTCATTACCTCATTTGTTACAGAATTCTGCTTCTACATAATCATGATCACCTAGAAATCCTGTTATTAAGTTACCGCTTCAATTCTGCATAGTAAAAATGTACATCTTCTGTGTGCATTAGAAATCCTGCTTTAGGACTGTGTCTGTATTCGCTTTACATCATTTCTACTTCGCCTAAGTCAATAACCGTCCTGTCTATAAGATGTTTAAAAGCAATTTCAACGCGTAGGCAAGCTTGTAGGATATTTGAAATCTTGCAAATTATAAAACTATGCTTTGCCTAATTATTTGTGACTGCCCAGATTCAACATGTTCTAAAAATCAGTAGGCAAACTGATTAGGTCTTTACCAATTTTCCTTAACATAATGCTTAATATTCTTTGTTTGTCATGCTCACCTAGATATCATGTTCTAGGACCTTTTGTGGAACATCTAAAATCTTGCTGTTTGAGACGTGCTAATTGCCTGTTTATTTGCGGAGGAAAACATGAGCCCTTAATTGTTGTCTTACTTGACAGTCCTGTTTGTTCTTTGTTGTCGTTTAGATTTTTCCTTTTAAACACTTTAGGAGATTTTGGAACTACCTAAAAATAGAGGTATTAAACACCTCCGGGACCACAAGGAAGGTACGAGTAACACATGCTTAGAGTTCGTTTAATTAAAACCGCTTATACAACCGCTAAAGGGAGGGTAATCGGGTAGTAAAAGAATATGATGACATGTGGGTTAATTCCATGTGTAACCCCTCTAGTTGAGGAAGGATTACCGGGCATTGCACAAATGTGATCCTATTGGCCAATAACTTAGGACTTCCCTATCTTTATACATATGTGTGCTTAGACTGCTTACCTATTAAACTTCTTTTATCTTATGTGTGCTTAGACTGCTTACCTATTAAACTTCCTTTACCTTATTTACATATGTGTGCTTAGACCGCTTACCTATTAAACTTCCTTTATCTTATTTACATATGTGTGCTTAGACTGCTTATCTGTTAAATGACTAATTCATAAAGTAAGTGTGGCCGGGACCCACCATTGTGGACCTCGAGGGGTGGCTAACACCTTCCCCTCAAGATAATTTCAAGCCCTTACCCAATCTCTGGTAATGTAGACTGGTTTCATGAGTTACTTGGATTAGGTGCCCTAACGCACCTTAAATCCGTTAGGTGGAGACTCTTCAATTTCTATATCCCCTTTCCCAAAAGGAAGGGAGTTGTCCCAAATGAATGTCGAAACCCAATTTCGCGAGGAAAAGGGGGCTCTGCTGGGGATTTTAGGCTTTTACCATAACTAACTTGCTTTTTGTAAATTAGTCTTAAGTATGCTTCTTTTCTTAATACGTGCGCACCCTTTCCCTTTCCCCTTATGTGAATTTAATTGCCCGTTTTTGAGCATTTATGATTTCCTTTACTGCAAAAACTGACTTATTTCTTTGTTTTCCTTCCTTAAACATCTTTTAATTATTAAATATCGCATTTATTGTTTTCCCAATGTGCAAATACGTGACAACATGATATTTACTGCTGCATAAATCATGCTCAACATTATATTCCACTAGTGCGTAACAATTCCTTTAGCAACCACTTGATGAGTGGTTTCACTTTTCCTATATACCAGCCTTCAAATTGGGAAAGGCTTGTTTGCGGTAAAACTAGTTGATCAACGGTGTAGTCGACGGTTCTATGCCTTTCCTCCTCAAGTTGTCCGCTTGAGGGTACCAGTCTAGACCCCCATAGTGACCTTACTCTGATCATAACTATACATGCATCATGGTCAAACCTAGACAGGTTAGTATGTTGTCCACATAATAACCTTTTAAGACAAACCTTATCCAAAAAGTCCACCGGGGTTTCCATAATCCCAATAAACGCAACCACGTTTTGTGCATTAATTTTGGAGAACTAAATGCCTATATGCTAATCATAGATATATAAATAGTCAAATCTGGAGGGGGAAAGGGCCTAACCTTATTTGGTTTGCAGAAAATGAGGTACGAGGTCCCCAGGTTCGGCATGGTCCAAAACAAACAACCACTGCTACTAGACTGGTGGGAAGATCTTTCTTCGAGTGATAAAAAAAACATGTGAAGAAGGTCCTGGGAAATTTGCCTTCACTGTTTGACATCCATCCAAATAACATGTTGATAGAAGCTGCAATTATGTTCTGGGATCGTGAATAATTAGTGTTTCCCTTCGGGGATATAGAAATGACCCTGCTCCTAGAAGAAATTGGGGGATTTGCTAGGCCACCTTAGGACAGCCCTGGGTTATTGGTACCAGAAAATCGCACTGGTAGGGGATTTCTTAAAATGACGGGTCTGAAAAAGAACGCCGATTTGGAATGCTTAAAGAAATCTTATATACCATTTGACTACTTGTATGCGAGATACGGTCATAAAAGTCATACAGTATTTTCCACGATGATATTTCCATAATTTCCTTGGGACATATTCATCGCAGAGTTTTTGTGTTCATTGTTTGCTTCTTGGGTATGATAGTGTTCCCAACGAAAAGGGAAAGAATTCACACTGGATTGACTATGGTCACCAACACTCTAATGGAAGGAACCGATGGACATACACCATAGTCCCTATGATTGTAGCTGATATCGGCCAGGCCTTGGACCACTTCCAGAAAGGGTCCAAACATTTCGAGGGTAGCAATTTGCTGCTGCAATTGTGGTTAATCAAGCATCTCCAAAAGGGTCAATATCGTCAAGAGTTTCCACGAAGGGCGTGGAATGACCATATTGCCTTCTATCACCCTAAACGAATGACTTATATTCCAGAAAGGTTTTCTCAACCAGAGAGTGCTAAGGAATGGGTGGAGTTGTTCGACAATTTGACTGAGGATCAGGTTCAGTGGATGTTTGAATGGTTCCCTACTAACGAGTTCATCATCAGGTCAAGGGACGCTCCTCAGTTAGTGTTGATCGGGTTAAGGTGAATATACCCTTATGTTCCTATCAGGGTTATGAGGTAGGCAGGAAGGAAGCAGATTATACCGCGGGTCGCAAAGATATGTCATTTCTGCACAGATTTTCAGGATGACGACATCCCTTACAAGTGTCAAGCTCAGCATATGTGGAACACAAAGATTATTATGGAAAAAGACACCATTGAGCCAGACAGGTATCATGTGGGACATGTACCTTTTTACCCGACATGGTTGGAGGATAACTTAGCTGGGAAAGTTGAGCCAGGAATTGGTCGGGGAAACATGGTCATAGACGAAGATGCAGAAACCCAAGTATAGTACAATAAGTTGCGCAAGAGGATTTATGACTCCGAGGATGAACATCAGGAGATACACGATACAGACAAGAGATTAATCAGGGAATGGAGGGAAATGGCTATCATCTCCAATGAAAGGGTGGAATATCTTGAACAAGGTTTGATGGAGCTAGAAGGAAAGATAAGAAAGAGGGTCGCTGACTGCCGGAATGCTGAAGGAAGCGAGGGAGGACATGTAGCAAGAGTATACCTGTTGTTGGGCATGCGTGAACTAGGGGACTTGATTGATAGATTCAGAAAGATCAAGTCTAGGGAAGGTCCTTACGGGACCAAGTAGATTGGATTTACCTGCTTTTTCCTAAATGTAATAAGGCCAAATTCCAGTAGTGACATATCTTTTTTTTTTATCTTAGTGTCGTGTTGGATTCATCTATTTTTTATATTAATGAAATAAGGCAATTATTGGCATAGTTCTCCAAAATAACTTGTCCCTTGGCCTACCTCGGGCACAATGAGGCTCCCAAAATAAAACGCGAATTTACATTCCGCAATATGTGTTTAAATATCTCAAATACCCTTTTTAGAACTCTTACTGACTTGGCTACTTTTGTTTTTCTTTCTTTCTTTTGATTATTCCCATTCCCCAAAGGTTGGTTCATGCATACTGGCATCATCAACTTATCATACTAGATCCAGGGGCCCTCCACCTTCTCCTCATCCTAGTCCACCAAAAGGCAAAGGGAAATCAAAGATGGATGATTTACACGACACAAAAAAAGACAAAAACACATATGTTGAACATGCAGAAGCTTCTGATGGTTGAGGTGCTCAGGCCCCAAATAATGTGGTATCACGACTTGAGCAAAAAATACTAGAAATCCAAGGTGAGCTCGAGCAAGTCCGAAGCTTAGCAAATATATCCCTCACACTCAATATCCCTGATGTCAACCATTCAAACACTCAGAACCCCGCACCACCGCAAAAACACACCCAACAAGCACCCACAAAATCCTCCTGCACCTCACCATTATACAACCCCACCACAAAATCAAACTATCCCTCCATAATATCAACAAAACACCTACCATACTCCATAAAATGCTCCAAAAATCATTCCCGAATACCAGAACTCCAATGATCACCATTATACCCAAACTCCCGGTCACCAAAACAATCATATATATGTGGAAACACTATCTCACTCCACTCAGCCCGTATCCTATACACCAGAATCCTCTGAGAAGGACCTGCTCATTAAGAACCGAGCTGAAGAGCTCAAGAAGTTGATAAGTTGGGTTCAAGGCGTCGAAGGAAGCAAAGGGATAGAAGCTCTGAACTATGAAGACCTATGCATACAGCCAGATGTAGAACTGCCGGAGAATTACAAACCTCCAAGCTCGAAATGTTTGACGGAACAGGTGATCTCAGGGCTCACCTAAGGACTTATTGCGACAAGTTTGTAGGGATCGAAAAGGATGAAAGAATCCGAATGAAGCTTTTAATGAGGAGTATTACAGGAGATTCATTATCCTGGTACATCGGCCAGGATCCCAAGAAGTGGGCCAATTGGGTGAGTATGGCGTCTGACTTCATGGACAGATTCAGGTTTAACACAGAGAATGCGCCGGATGTCTTCTACATTCAGAACTTAAAGAAGAAGCCCACTGAGACCTTCCGCGAGTATGCCACTCGTTGGAGGTCAGAAGCAGCCAATGTTAGGCCGAAATTGGACGAGGAACAGATGAGCAAGTTCTTTGTCAGAGCACAGGATCTGCAGTACTATGAAAGATTGATGGTTATTGAAAACAACAAGTTCTCCGATATCATCAAACTCAGAGAAAGGATTGAAGAGGGAATTAAAAGCAGTATGGTGACAAACTTTGAGGCTTTGCAGGCCACAAACAAAGCATTGCAGTGAGGGGGCTATATCGAAGAAGAAAGATGCAGGAATAGTAATGATCGCCCAAGGACCCAAAACTCCACTTGTCTATCAGAACTCCCCATTGACATACCAAGCACCTCCACCAGCCAATGCTTATCACGCATATAATTCCCAACCTTCTCACTTTCACTCACCTACAACTCGCCCAAACTACCCAAGACCTCGTCCTCACTTTGACCGCATACCACCTAACCAATACACTGCCATTACTAAACCCATTGACCAAGTGTATGAAAGGCTGAAGGTTGCTGGTTATGTCACTCCTATCACTGCTGCGGCCGTGGAGAATTCATCCCAATGGGTCATCCCAAATAAGAATTGTGCATATCATTCTGGCATGAAATGGCACACAATTGACGAGTGCCGAACACTGAAGGATAAGATCCAGACATTGATGGATAATAAGGTCATTCAGGCAAAAAAAGCTACACCCAACGTCCGCAGCAACCCCTTCCCAGATCATAGGGGTGAAGGTGTCAATGTGATAGAGACAGATGATGAATGGGACCCCGAGGGATCAATTGGGCTTATCAAAGAGGGTGACAATCCTAAGAAACCCGCAGTCACGCACAATCCGATTATAGTACAAATATAGCCACCCATGGAGGTTGAGGTAGTTGCATCAGTTCAACCCGCAGCTGCGCATGTTCCATTCGAAGTGGAAGTAGCCACACCTTTCATAGTGACAATGTCAACCACACCGCCTTTCGACACCAAGGTTGTACCCTGGGATTATGTGGTCGAACCTAGAAGAAGAGGAAAGATCAAAATAGAAGAATCTGGCACTGCGCAAGGAATGACCATAACAACAAGAGTCTATACACTAGAGCATTTGGGAGAATCCAGTAAGCAGGCTTCTAACTGACCCCCTGTTATTGAAACATGCCCGGATGACCTTTGGAGGAAAGTGCAAGCAAGGGAGTATTCAATCACCGATCATTTGAACAAGACTCCTGCTTAGATATCTATCCTGTCACTGCTACAGAATTCAGAAGTGCACATGAATGCTCTCTTAAAGGTGTTAAGTGAGGCATATGTACCTAAAAACATCACTGACGGAGAAATGGCCATGTGGTAGGAGAAGTGCTGGAAAGTCACAAAATCACCTTCCACTAGGACGAGCTTCCACCCGAGAGTTTGAATCATAATAGGGCACTGTATATTACCGTGCAATGTGAAGGCAATTTCATTGCCAGAGTCTTGATAGATGGGGTATCCGGTCTTAATATTTGCCCATTGACAATACTGAAGAGGTTGGGCAAAGGCCTGTATGAAATACGAGAAAGGACAATGAACGTGAAGGCATTTGACGGGTCTTAGAGGGCTACAATTTGGGAAATCAATCTCTATTCATAGATAGGGCCTACATGGTTTGATGTCGAGTTTCAGGTGCTGGACATATCTACATCCTATAACCTATTGTTGGGACGACCATGGATACATGCAGCTTGGGCTATGGCATCAACTTTGCATCAGGCAGTGAAGTTTGAATGGAACCATCAAGAGGTGATTATCCATGCAGATGGGAGCAACCCTATTTACAACCATCATACTATCCCAGTGGTTGAGAATAGAAGAAGTCTCGGGGCAGAAACTTATCACCACATTGAGTGAGTATATGCAATCAAGAAAGATAAGTGGTGGATAGCAAGATAGAAAGTATACTAGCATGGAGAGGATATGAACCCGACAAGGATCTTGGCAAAAACCTTCAGGGTATCTCCAAGCCATTACAGTTGAAACGCCATGGTACAACCTTTGGGCTAGGGTATCAGTACACCTGGCAATAATACAATGACTGGTCACCACAGTGGTGTGGTCGTTACTATCCACTTGAGCAGCCTGTACCACACCTGAGTCAGACTTTCCAACAGACCGACATCATATGGGGATCAGAGTAGAAAGATCCACTGGCCGCCTTGAGGAACTTGTTCCTGGACGATGAGGACATTGACTGTTGTGTAATTGTTGAGGAGGAGGAGGAAGGCCCTACCATCCGAGCTGTGGAGAAAGGATCATTCCTTAAGAATTGGACTGTCAGACCATCCAGGGCCCGATGAGTCCTAGGGTAGCAGGGCCCGATATCATTGTTTATTTTGTTGTTTTCTAAGAAAATGATTTCCCTTTTTTTCATTTGTTGTAAATAAAATCTCCAGCATTCCAAAAATGTTGTTTAAATTATTGAAAATCGCTTTATGTTTCAATAGATCGATATTTATTATTACCATTTTCTCTCATATCTTTATCTATACAACATTACTATTTCATATCTTGATGAACCAGCAAATGTGACATGTAATGAGGCAACGCAACAAAAGGATAGTGAATAAGAAGAAGAGGATGCCATACCCGAGGAAATCGTCAGGGAAGTAGAGGATTTTGAGAACAAGCTCAAGTCCAACCTGGACGAAACTGAGATAATCAACTTAGGGGATTCTGAAACTGTCAAGGAGACTTGCATCAACATTCACTTATCACCATTAGAAAAATAAGAGTACACACAGTTCCCGAAAGAGTATGAGGAGATCTTTGCATGGTCATACAATGATATGACCGGGTTAAGTACATCTATTGTGGATCACAAGTTACCCACACACCCAATGTGTCCGCCAGTAAAGCAGAAACTCAGGAAATTCAAGCCTGATATGAGTCCGAAAATCAAAGGGGAGGTCACCAAGCAAATCAAGGCCAAGGTCCTCAGGGTGGTTGAATACCCAAATTGGTTAGCCAACATCGTGCCAGTTGGAAGAAGGATGGGAATGTTAGAATTTGTGTCGATTATCGAGATCTCAACAGAGCCAGCCCAAAGGATGATTTCCCACTTCCAAACATAGACATTTTAATAGGCAGTTGTGCCAGACATGAACTCCAGTCCTTTGTAGATTGTTTCACTGGTTACCATCAGATTTGGATGGACGAGGAAGACGCTGAGAAAGCCACTTTCATTATACCATGGGGAATATACTGTTATAAGATGATGTCATTCGATCTGAAGAATCCTGGGGCCACCTACATGAGGGCTATGACAACCATTTTACATGACATGATACATAAGGAGATTGAGGTGTATATGGACGACGTCATCATCAAGACCAAGAAAGCCACAGATCATATAGCAGATTTTAGGAGGTGCTTCGATAGACTATGAAAGTACAACCTGAAATTAAACCCTGCAAAGTGTGTATTCGGGGTCCTTGCCGGAAAGTTACTTGGGTTCATTGTCAGCCACTGAGGGATAGAATTGGATCCGTTGAAAGTCAAATCCATCAAGGAGCTGTCACCGCCGAAGAGTAAGAAATATGTAATGAGTTTTCTAGGATGGCTAAACTATATCAGCCGGTTCATAGCCCAGTCCACAGTTATATGTGAGCCAATTTCAAGATGTTGAAGAAAGATGCTACAACTAGTTGGACTGAGGATTTTCAAAGGGCTTCCGATAAGATCAAGGAGTACCTACCAACACCACCAGTTTTGGTCCCGCCAGATCCAGGAAGACCTTTACTACTCTACCTCCCAGTGTTAAATCGAGCCTTCGGCTGCGTTTTGAGGCAGCACGATGGGACATGAAGAAAGGAACAAGCTATCTATTACTTGAGTAATAAATTCACTCCATATGAAGCGCGATACTATCTATTGGAATGTACCTGTTGCGCCTTGGCCTGGATAGCTCAAAAGCTGAGGCATTACTTATGTGCTTACACAACGTACCTCATATCAATGATGGATCCCCTGAAATATATCTTTCAGAAACCCATACCCACTGGGAAACTGGCTAAGTGGTAAATTCTGTTGAGTGAGTTCGACATTGTTTATGTAACTCAGAAAGAAGTCAAGGGACATGCACTGGCCGATCATCTGGCTAAGAACCCTGTGGAAGGAGAATACGAACCCCTGAAAATGTATTTTCTGGATGAAATGGTGCTATTCATAGGAGAGGATATTACTGAATCCTATGACGGTTGGAGGATGTTCTTTGACAGAACGACAAATTTTAAAAGAGTCGGCATTGGAGTTGTCTTGGTATCGGAAACTAGCCAACATTATCTGGTATCTGCTAAACTCATATTTCCCTACACCAACAACATGGCAGAGTATGAAGCTTGCATTCGAGGACTCAACATGGCTATCAACATGAATATTCAAAAGTTGTTGGTAATCAGTGATTCAGATTTTCTTGTGCACCAGGTACAAGGAGAATGGGCCACCAAGAATTCCAAGATATTTCCATATCTGCACCATGTGCAGGAATTGAGAAAGAGGTTCACGAAGATAGAGTTTTGGCATGTTCCCAGGGTTCAGAACGAGTTTGCCGATGCAGTGTCCACTTTTTCATCAATGATACAACATCCAGACAAGACCTTCATTGATCCTATCCTAGTAAGGATCCATAGCCAACCGACATATTGTGCCCATATTGAAGAAGAGACAGAAGCCAGGGTTCCACGATATCAAGGAATATTTGGCAAAAGGAGGATACCCGGAACATGCAAATCGTACTGATAAATGTGCACTTTGGAGGTTGTCCCACAATTTGTTCCACAACGGAGGAACCTTGTATGGAAGAACTCCTGATTTGGAATTATTGAGATGTGTCGATGCAAAAGAAGCTTCTAAATTACTTGAGGAGATACATGCTGGGACCTGCGGCCCGCACATGAATGGCTTCATCTTGACCAAAAAAATACTTTGGGCCGGTTATTTTTTGGATGACCATGGAGACAGATTGCATCCAGTATGTCAGAAAATGCTACCAATGTCAAGTATATGCAGATATGATAAAAGTGCCACCAAATGAGCTCAATGCAACAAGCTCACCTTGGCCATTCGCTGCTTGGGGAATGCATGTCATTGGTCCAATTGATCCCATCGCCTCAAATGGGCACCGGTTCATCTTGGTAGCTATTGATTACTTCACCAAATGGGTCGAAGCAGCATCTTACAAGGCAATGACTAAGAAAGTCGTGGCAGATTTTGATCGCGACCGGATTGTTTGTCAGTTTGGAGTTCAAAATCAATCATCACCTACAATGCCTCCAATATCAACAGTGATCTGATGAGGGCCATGTGTGAGACTTTCAAAATCAAGCACAAAAATTCCACAGGCTATAGACCTCATATGAACGGAGCTGTAGAAGCCGCTAACAAGAACATCAAGAAGGTACTAAGAAAGATTGTAGGAAATCAAGAAACTGCCATTTGCTTTAGTAGGATACTGCACCACAGTTCGCACATCAACCGGGGCAACTCTCTACTTACTGGTTTATGGTACTGAAGTTGTTATTCCTGCCGAAGTGGAGATTCCTTCCTTGAGGATCATACAAGAAGCTGAGCTCAGCGATGCAGAATGGATAAGGAACCATTATGAGCAGCTATCCCTCATAGACGGAAAAAGGATGAATGCAGTGTGTCATGGGCAACTTTATTATATAAGGTTGTCCAGAGCTTTCAATAAAAGGGTCAATCCGAGATAGTTCACACCGGGGCAGCTGGTGTTGAAGAAGATCTTTCCACATCAGGACGAAGCCAAAGGGAAATTCGCTCCCAATTGACAAGGTCCTTAAATGGTTCATAGAGTATTGACAGGGGGAGCCCTCATACTTGCAGAAATGGACGGAGAAATATGGCCAAAACCAATCAATTCAGAGGCAGTCGAGCGATTATGTGTAGTTGTTTATGTTTTCGCAAATGATGTAAATTGAACTACGCTCGACCTGATTCCTATTTAAGAGGGGATTCATAGGCATACCTATTGGTTCGGTCACAATTCAATAAAAATCTTATTACCCCACAATTAGAAACTAGGGCAGAATTTTGAGGAGGACCCTCAGAATTTCGAAGCAAGTTCAGTCGTTCACAGCATGTACATCATTAAGAGATGTTTTTCCATCTAACTGGGGAAGAATTTTTAGGAGGAACCTCAAAATTCTATGACAAAAGAAGTCACGATTTCTCGGATCGTGTCACAATCGTTGGTTCATCTAACAAATATCTTAAAAAAATATTTTACTATGTCCTTTGAAAGGTATGCATGCTTACTTGCGAAATAACTCTGTTTAGCAAAACTTTACCCCAATGATTTGAATAAGATCCCCGGACCAAGCAAATCAAGCCGACGGAGGCGCGAACCAACCTCCCCCCTTTACAAAACTCATAATTTTTCTTTGGATGCAGGAACAAAGAATATACATGCTTCAAAGTCGCAATATTCATAAAAACCGTGATACTGAAATCTACTACCAGCTAAGAAAACTCTGCTATCATCGGCTATTTATTCTATTCTGCATGGGACTTAGTCCTGTCCCACATATTTGCAGGAGGTTAAGTCATGCCTCCATATCTGAATAAGGCTAAGTTATGCCTTCCGCTTGCATGGGACTAAGCCCTGTCCTGAATCTTGCATGAGACTAAGCTCTGTCTCCATCTGTATGAGGCTTAGCCCTGCCTCCATTAGCATAAGGCTAAGCTCTGCCTTAATCTGCATGGGACTAAGCCCTGTCCAAAATCTTGCACGAGACTAAGCTCTGTCTCCATCCGGATGAGGCTAAGCCCTGCCTCCATATTTACATAAGGCTAAGCTCTGCCTTCATCCGCATTGGGCCTAAGCCCTGTCCTAAATCTTGCATGAGACTAATCTCTATCTCAATCTGCACGAGGCTAAGCCCTGCCTCTATTTGCATAAGGCTAAGCTCTGCCTTCATCTGCATGGGACGAAGCCCTGTCCCAAAATCTTGCATGAGACTAAGCTCTGTCTCTATATCTGCATGAGGCTAAGACCTTCCTCCATATTTGCAAAAGGCTATGCTCTACCCTCATCTGCATGGGACTAAGACCGGTCCCGAATCTTGCATGAGACTAAGCTCTGTCTCCATCTGCATGAGGCTAAGCACTGCCTCCATTTGCATAAGGCTAAGCTTTGCCTTCATCTGTATGGGACTAAGCCCTGTCCCGAATCTTGCATGAGACTAAGCTCTGTCTCCATCTGCATGAGGCTAAGCCCTGCCTCCATATTTGCATAAGGCTAAGCTCTGCCTTCATTTGCATGGGACTAAGCCCTGTCCCGAATCCTACATGAGACTAAGCTCTGCCTCCTATTTGCATAAGGCCAATCATTGCCTTTCTATTTGCCGAGACTCTCCGGCACTATCTATTTTCTCTTCTTTCGGCTAAGCTATGCCCTCAACTTCATAAGATTAAGCTTTGTCTTGCTGCCCTTGACATCATGTTATTGCATCTCATGGGATGAAATATCGCCAACTTGTCCAAAGGCATCATAGTCTAAAGGCATCATCCTCATATCCGGAAGACACCATGCTATGGCCTGAGGATCTCTCAAAGTTGCATATCATTATTCAAAGGCGTCATGGTTCGAAGGCACCATTTTCATGGCCCGAGAACATCATTTCATGGCCTGCGAATCCCTCACTAAACAATTCATAGCCTAGGACATCATGGTCCAAAGACGTCATCCTAACCGTTCAAAGACAATTCTCATGGTCCGAAGGGAATCTGCATCATGTTTAAATTTCCGCACAAATATATTCTCGCAATATCTCTTTACTTGTAGGTGACCCGATAAGCAACCGTTATCCCAACAGGAGCAATCCCACTCCAGTTCCTGCATATTATCTCAAACTTGACCACTCACCATAACCATTCTTCACCTATCCTAAAATTTTGTGACCATCCTTGTGGTAAATTCATCGGTATACTCCACCGATGAATCCAAAACTACACACGGGCTGATTCCCGTAAAACCAGGGATATGTAGGCAGCTCAGAAACCAGAGTGCGGCCTAAATCTTTTAAATCATATCGCTCGGTCAAAACTGGTCATCATATCTTTACCCGACAACTCTTTCATCCTTCTCGGGTAAAGAGGGGCAACTGTTGACACCCAATTTTTCCTATAATATTTTTAAAAGTGCATGTGTACCTTCAAAACTATGCTTCGACTGCTTACCTATTAAACTTCCTTTATCTTATTTACATATGTGTGCTTAGACTGCTTACCTATTAAACTTCCTTTATCTTGTTTACATATTTGTGCTTAGACTGCTTATTTGTTAAATGACTAATTCATAAAGTTTGGCCGGGACCTAACATTGTGGACCTCGAGGAGTGCCTAACACCTTCCCCTCAAGGTAATTTCAAGCCCTTACCCAATCTCTGGTAATGTAGACTGGTTTCATGAGTTACTTGCATTTGGTGCCCTAATAAACCTTAAATCCGTTAGGTGGCGACTCTTCAATTTCTACACCCCCTTTCCTAAAAGGAAGGGAGTTTTCTCAAATGAATGTCGAAACCCGATTTCGCGAGGAAAAGAGGGAGACACCTGGTCACTTCACGGTCATGTCATATGAATGATGCTGTCATACTGTGTTCGAGGGATCAAAACCCCCATACCAACCTAGCCTCGAGAAGATGTCCGATCTCGAGGATCTCTATTACTGCAAGTGCGGGCTCCGAAGAGCTAGATTCAATGCTTGAAGGTCGACTTTCGATAAACATCACCTGGAAAAGTTTGAAGATATGAAACGAAGAGATATTTTGCATTCCAATAACATATATTTACAAGGATATTTTACAAAGATCCCCCGAGGATCCCATGTACAAAAAAGAAAAAAGTAAAAACGGTAAGTAAATCTACTTTTCGCCTTCACTACTGCCCGAATCGCTTCCAGAGCCCTCATCCGAAGTAGTTGAGTTTGCTGATTCTTCCTCCAAGGCCCTAACTTCTTCGATCTCGGCAGAGATATCGACACTTTAACCACTCGCTTCCTCGAAGGCTTTCCTTCTCGCTTTCAAGCGAGCATGAGCAACTCCCTGAGCTAGTTTTAGCTCGGCCTTCTCGAATATCTCGCTAACCCGATCATTTGCGGCAGTATCATCCCTCTTGTATGAGGAAACAAATTCATCGGCCTCATACTTGGCCGTGGATAATGCAGTAGCCTCCTCTTGAGCACCTTGAAGAAGGACCTGAATCGAGTATGTCCCTATCCGAAGCCACAACATCATTAAGTCGTGCCAGCTCGAGGATTTCGGCGTCCTTGGCCACAACATCCTCGGAGCTGCCCCACTAGGGCATCCCTTTGCCCAATCTAAAAAATACATAAGATAAGCTAATTAGCACCGAGTATGACAATATAAGATAAGATTATGGGTACCTGATTACCTGCTCGATGAAGTCGGCCCTCTCTTGGAGCACTCTCTCCAAGCCTGCCCAGAGGTTGATCAACTCCTCCTCTTTTCGGGTGCATAGAGCCTTCAACTCATTCAACTCCGATATAAGCTTCTCAATCTCCTCGTTACGATGAGTCAACTCATCTTGTATCTTGGAGAAGGCTTGATCATACAACTTCTTGACCTACAACATAAAGGAAGAAAGTTAGAAAAGCAAGAGTAAAAATTTGAAGCACAAATAGTATGTCAAGAAGATCACCTGCTTTTGAAGCCTCTAGGCCTCCTCGAGAGCGATGAAGGCATTGAGATTGGCCTCCTCCTCAACACCTTCAAAGTAGTCTTTCAATGTATCATCCACTCCCCGAGGGGTCCCCAAATTAGAGGCATTCCTATCCTAGGCATCTCGTATCTCCCCTGGGGAAAAATACGCGCCCGATTGAAATACGCCTGCAGCATCAACTTCCATGGGGGCCTCCTCTCACCCCCAAAAACATTCAGAAATAGGCCCTCTGAACTTATCAACTAGGACTGTACCATGTCCGACGAGAGACTCGAGAACTGTACCCAAACCCTCCTCAAGGGTCTTATCAGCAGAAGGTGGGTCCGCTTCGTCCACCTCCGCCTCGGCAGTCTTCTGCCTTGCAATTTTTTAAGCGTCAGTGTTTTATTTTAGCCTTTATACCAAAGGGAAGGTATCATCATCTTCTCCCTCGGCACTCAAGCTCTCAACTAAAATCGAGGTTAGGACCGTAGCATCGGTCTTGGGCTTCCGAGCCTTTGCTTTCTTGGATTTTGGAGACTCCGCCGGTGTCTCCTTCTTCCTTTTCTTATCCTTGGTGGTTTTCGAAGCCTCTTCCTCACCAGGAGTAGGCTGCCTCATCGACACGCCTTAACCAAGGCCTGCACATGCATGATGTATCAAACTAACCGCCATAGCTAATACTTACAAAGAATGATGAAATGACAACAATAAAAGCATATCGTGGTTCTTGGCCTACCACCGTGTTTTGTCCAAATCGTGCCAGACGCGCTTGCTGTATGGAAAAGCGGAGTCCAAAAGTTTGATCCATCACAAAAGGTCCTGGACCGCACCGTGGAACCAAATTGTTGCTACACAATTGGAATAAAATCAATCAAAAGAGAAAGAGGCCAGATCGAGAGAAGAAAAAGAGGTTTTAAAAGATACTCGATATGGGGATACTTACGCTTCATCTTCCATTCCTCCGGGAATGGCACTCTATCAGTGGGATGAGGTCCGAGGTTCTGACTCTAACAAATCAGCTCATCTGTCCCCGATAATTGTCCTCGTCGATGCAGGAAAAGAATGCCTTGGCAGATCGACGGTGTATCTTGATTAAACCCCCTCGAAAGAGATGAGGGCTATACAATATGATCAAGTGATCGAGGGTGAAAGTCATTCCCTCGACCATGTTGGAGATATATCGAATCATGTATACAATCCTCTAGAAAGATGGATAAATTTGACCGAGTGTCACTCGGTACTGACGACAGAAGTCGAGAATCACCGGGTCTATCGGTGGAAAAGAAGAATCTACGGGGCCTAAAGTGAAAGGGTATGTAGATACGCTGAGGAAGCCAACTTTATGTGTGACTATGCTTTCCTCAGCTGTAGGGATTTCTACTTGCGCCACCTCCCCCAACAACAGTCTATCTTTACCCCCTTTGTATTGGTCACTACACTTATATATAGAGACAGGGGCTCGCATTGAAGTATTTATATAATCCTTTTGTGCATTTGAAGCAGAAAGTTCAAACCAATAGCGGTTCGTTGGCTTCTCAAGAATAATGCTGGCAGCGACCTCAGCACAACCTTTGTGTCATGTCATTTAATGTTCTGATGATGTTGACGTCATAATGGGAGTATCAAAAAGGCAAGGATTCAAATTCGTTTCTTATCATTTCATTCTAAGAAACACGGGGACTATCTATATATGGATAAAATCAGAGAGTTCGATTTTATGATCATTATGGCATTCCGTAGCCCGTCTCCAGAGGGCTCAAGGCACAGTTCGAGTTTTGACATCGAGGAAGCATATCAAGGATCCCCCACGCTCGACCTCGGAGCGGCATAAATCGGAGACCGTCATGAGAAGGCGGGAAATTCCCAAAAGGCACGTGGCTAGAGTTGATCAAGCCTGCAAGAATAGTACAACTCCGTACCGTGACATTAAATAACTGTACCAGCTGCATTTCTTTGTAACAATTGCACATGTACTATGTTGGGATTCCCCCTCTTATATAAAGGGGGCCCTTTTCATTTTGTAAGAAGAATGATATTCAATACAAGAACAAGAACATTCTCTGCGCTCTAACTCAAACATTCTCTACAATTGTTCAATTGATTTATTGCCTTTCATTTATTGTGTTCATTAATTGTTCTTCACTTTTTTCTCATTATTGATCATAAAAAGGCCATATTCGAGGACTTCAATACTGTTATACCTTCATCGACCGCCCTCTATCAAGCTCTCGAGCTCGACCTCGAGGCCTTGTTCTCAACCAGCTCGAGATCCCATCCCATAACTGCTCGGTTTGCCCAATCCTATTATCCTTTACTCTTATCTCATTTTCTTACCTCTCAATTAGCATCTATTTCCTAAAACAACTAGCATTAAAATAATGATATATTTTTAGAACCACAAAATCAAATATAATTGTAATTATCATTTTTGCGGTAAAAAAATCTAAAATATTGCTCATAGTGAAGTTGAAATCCTACCAGTGTAGGTCGTGGTTTTTTGATCCCATCGAGCAGGGATTTTTCCATGTAAAAATTCCCTATGCCTCTTACTTAATGTTGTATGAGCTTATTATGTGGAAACTATTATAGGACCTGGTCTCTATATAGTTTGGTGAACTCATATATTCGATCAATTGGTATAAGAGCGGGTTCTTTCTATGAGGTTAACACCTATAAAGGATCCTCATAGCTGCTCCACCAAACTTCAAAGAAGGTTAGTCCACTTGTAGGCCACCTAGGTTCAATGGCCAATACTATGGGTGGTGAAAGACTAGGATGCATGACTTTATCATGGATGAAGACTCCGAGCTGTGGGATGTCATATGTGATGGTCCTTTTGTCCCTACAAAAAAGGTCGGAGAACCAGATGTGACAGTACCTAAGACGTGGAAGCAGTTCAACGATGCTGACAGGAAAGCTATTGAGAAAAAATTTCGTGCTAAGAAAATTTTGGTATGTGGAATAGGTCCTGATAAATACAACAGTATATCTGGGTGTCAATATGCAAAAGAAATATGGGAAGCTCTACAAACAACGCACGAGGTAACTACTTAAGTAAAGCAATCCAAGATTGACACGCTCACCACTGAGTATGAACTTTTCAGAATGAAGGATGATAAATCCATTCAAGATATGCACACTCGATTCAGTTCCATAAAAAATGAGCTACACTCTCTTGACGAAATCATTCCAAGGAACAAGCTTGTGAGAAAGATTCTCTGTGTGTTTCCCAGCTCATGGGAGAGTAAAGTGAATACTATTACTAAAGCAAAGGATCTGCAAGCGCTGACTATAGATGAGTTGGTTGGGAATCTGAAGACCTATGAAATGAAGAAAAATAAGAAGGAAAATTAAAGAAGAGAACCAAATAAGGAAAAGAACCTAGTACTCAAAGAAGAAAGTAATGACTTAAGTGGTGAGGATAATGGCATGGCATATTTGACTAGAAGATTTCAGAAAATGGTTTGAAGGAATGGAGTTATACCAAAAGGGGCAGTTCTAGCAAGCCAAAGACTTATGACCTTTGTCATAAGTGTGGGAAGCCGAGTTATCTCATCAAGGATTTCCCTCTCCTGAAGCAAGAAGATTTCAAACACAACTCTGACAAAGCAGCCAAGAGGAACCCGGTTCTTGATAAACACTTTAAAAGAAAGAACGCTGCTGACAATGTTGTGAAGCAAGCCCTTGCAGCATGGGGAGACTCCTCTAGTTAGTTTGAAGAAGAAAATGATGCAGGTGACAGTTCGATGATGGCAGTTGAAAGTGAATAGACTAAGTATGATTCAATATTCGCCTTGATGGCTCAATCAGATGATGACATTGATGAGGTAAATTTCCAGGATGTTCAGAGAAATCTGAAGTCCTACTCTCCTAAAAATCTCATATCATTAGCCAATGTGTTAATTGATGCTTTCCATAGTCTTGTAAATGATAAAGATGCTTTAACTATGGAGTTAGTATGATTCGATATCCACCTTGATGGATCAATCAGATGATGATGTAGAGGATGACAATGATGAGGTAAATTTCCGGGATGTTCAGAGAAATTTGAAGTCCTACTCTCCTAAAAAACTCATGTCATTAGCCAATGTGTTAATTGATGTTTACCATAGTCTTGTAAATGATAAAGATGCTTTAACTATGGAGTTAGGAGATGCTGAGGAAACTAGAGATGGCTTGGTAGTTTGTGTTGTTGGCTTGAAGGAAATAATAGATAATTTGAAAAATGAAAAGGAGGTTCTAGCTGAAAAAATTTACTAGCGTAGAACACGAAAGAGATGATCTAATGGTGGTAGTGGTTGATTTAAAGGAAACCATTGAGAATGCTGGTAAAGAAAAAGAAGCTTTAATTGAGAAAGTGGTTGTCATTGAGCAAGAAAGAGATGATCTTTTAGTAGTGATAGTAGACCTAAAGGAAACAATAGAGGAACTTAAAATTTAAAGTAGGTCTGGAAATCCTGAAAAAGGAAAAGAAGTTGCGAGTGAGGCACACATTAAGCTTGTGAATGAGTTGAATATGGTAAAAACTAGCTTATGTGATGAACTTGAGAAAAATAGACAGCTTTAGGCAGATTTAGAAAGAGTAAAAAGTGATCTCGAAAAGTCTCTTAAGTGGACTTGGTACTCTGACGCTATTTCTGCCATGTATGTCAACAGTGGTGGAAGCAGGCATGGAATATGGTTTCAAAGGGAGAAAACTCCCTACAAACTTCATAGCAAGTATGTCACTGTACCCGATAATTGTCTATATACCCACTGCAGTAACAATGGGCATTTTAAAGAAAACTGCATGACTAGGGTTAGTCTCTTCAAAAAAATAAGGTATTTGCTGAAAATCTGACTACTGATAGAGGACCTGGTGCCACTCATAAAAAAGGCATATTACCTGCATGGACTAAGAGAGCACTCATTCATTCCTTTCCTTCTTACAAGGGACCTAAACTTGTTCGGGTTCCTAAATCTAACCCTTGATCTCCTTGTGCAGGGAACAGTGAAAGAAAGCAGTCAACAATGGTACATGGACAGTGGATGCTCAAAGCATATGACTGGTTATATCATGGACTTTCTTTCACTAAAATCCCTGCAAGGAGGGAGTGTATCCTTTGGAAACTGGAAAAATGGGTACATTCTTGGTGTTGGAAGAATTGCAAAATCACTCACTCACTCAATTGAGAATGTGTACTATGTCAATGGACTCAAATAGAGTCTCTTGGGTGTTTCTAAAATATGTGATAAAAGAAACAAGGTAGAGTTCTTGGCCTAGATATGCACAGTTACAAATATTTTAACTGGTGAAGTGGTACTTGTGGCCAAAAGATACAAGAATATCTACGTTGTACGGTTTTGAGTCCTTACAAAGTGGTGATCTGAGTTGCTTGAAAGCAGTTGATGATGATGCTGAACTGTGGCACAGAAGTCTGGGGCATGTAAGCTTCTCTCTACTGAATATGTTAGTCCAGAAGGACCTGGTTCGTTGTCTGCCCAAGTCAAAGTTCAAGGAGAACAAAGTGTGTGATGCCTGCGCTAGAGGAAAGCATGTAAAATCTTCATTCAAACCCAAGAAGGATGTCACAACCTCAAAACCATTTGATCTTCTTCATATGGCTCTATGTGGTCCTAAGAGAGTGCCAAGTAGGGGAAGAAAAAGATACATCTTTGTAATAGTAGATGACTACTCCAGATTCACTTGGACTCTTCCTTAGAACCAACGATAAGACTTTGAGGTTTTTGTAGCCTTTGTGAAGAAGATTCAAGTAAAGATGGAATCAAAAGTAGCATGCATTAGATCAGATCATGGAACAAAATTTGATAATGCAAAGTTTGATGAATTCTCCAACAAAAATGGCATCACCCACAACTTCTCAGCCCCATGAACTCCACAGCAAAACGGAGTTGTGGAAAGGAAGAACGGAACTCTTGAGTGTCACGACCCAAAATCCATAAGGTCGTGATGGCGCCGGACACCATTGTCAGGTAAGCCAATCATTAAATACTTAAGGTAAATTTCCCGTTTTAGCATTTTTGAAATCATTACCTTTCACTTTATTACATGACAACTGAATAAAATCTGCTAAGTAAATACGATAGTTTAATATTCTATTTTTATAAAATACATGCCAACACATCCCAGAACCCGGTGTCACAAGTGCACGAGCAAATTCTAAGAATTTCACAAATACTACAAAGCTTGTCTGAAATACAAATTCGACAAGGAATTTAAAAATGAAAATAAATACAATATGAGGGAGACTCTGTCGGCTGCTGGTCGCCTCCGGATGATGCATCTCACCGAAGTCTCCAAGCCGGCCACATCGCTGTGAAAGTACCTGTGCAATAAAAATGCACAGCAAGTGTAGCATGAGTACGAAAACAACGTGTACTAAGTAAGTATCCCGCCTAGTCTGAGAGAGGTAGTGACGAGAGGTAGAGGTCAATTTAGTATAATCAAGTCAGACACTAAGCATGTATGTCATAGGCAATTTAATAAAATCAGGAATAAATAATATCAACTCCTTCCACATTTTGCACTTTAAATCTTCGTCATTTCAGTTGTCAATTAAAACTTCATAGGCCAATAAACGAGTAATAATTACAGAAAATACGCAGCAATTATCATGCGCAAGTAATGCCGAGTGTCGAACGGCGCGGACAAACAATAATAAAATGTGCATTGCCGAGGGTTGAACGTCCCGAACCATAGATGCATCTATCGGCCCCGATCGCGAATCGAACATGTGATGCTGTTAACATAATACTAGGGCTACCCCGCTCGCGAATCATACATGCGACTCGGGTCCCCGTATAAATGTACATAAATACAGGGTCATCCTGCTCGCGAATTATATATGCGACTCAGGCCCCCAAAGTTACACATATTCACACCAATAAACCACATTTTCTTTATCAGGAAAGTTAGCTGTTCTATGAAGTGATGAAATTTCCTTTCAATAAACATGAGAATAGTATTTAAAACCTTTATGAAAATTTACTTGCCAATTTCGAGATGGTTCCAAACTCTATAGATTTATGCGAAACACAATTATCCAAGGAAGAACCAATTCTCCTTCTAGGTGATTAAGAAAATTAAACTCTATCCTTCTTAGAGGTTTAGATACTAACTGAAAGCATCACATGATATTTTATTGACAAGTTCACGAGTACAACAAGTAAAGCATGCTAGTGGGTCCTAGACTACCCGGACATGGCATAATAGTAGCTACGCACGGACTCTCCTCACCTTGTGCGTACGTATCCCCCGCAAATAATAGCGTGCATTCATTTAGTTCACCCATGAGGACAATTCACCCTCACAAAGTTAGAAAGGAGACTTACCTCGCTCTAAAATTCCATAACCGGCTTCCGAGCCCTTCCGACGACTCCAATTGATGCACAACGCCCCAAAACTACCAAATAAACGGCAAAGCAATGAAAATTCATTCTAATACTCGTAAAAAATTCAAATTATACACTTTCCCAACCCCGCTCAGTGAATTGACCAAAATTCCCTTGGGCCCACGTGCCCGGATTTCGAAATGTTTCGAAGATAATGATTACCCATGACTGTACTAGATCAAATATATAATTTACTCTTAATTTCATGCTCAATTTCGTTGTCAAAATCCAAAATACAAATCTCTAGGTCTTCTACCAAAAACCCATAGTTTCAACTAATTTCTATGTTCTAATCCATATATACACATGTATTATACTCAAAATTGTGAAGAAAATACTTACCACATTTCATATGGTGAAAATCGCCTAAAAAATCACTTCAATCCTAGCTCCATAGCTACAAATATGCTAAAAATGGCTGAAACCTCGATGTATCACTTCTGCCTAGGTATTTACTCATTGAGATTGCGGAAAATGCTTCGCGATCGCGAAGTACAAAAATTTCCAGCCCAAAATTTGCTCTTCGCAATCGCGAAGAATAAATGCCCAGCTCTTTCGGATAGACTCTAGTAGAATGATCATAACTGTTTACACAAAACTCCAAATGACAAATGGTTTAATAATCTGAAAACTACACTCCATGATATACAACTTTTATGTTTTGATCATCTCCCAGTTCCTTATAGATTTGGATATATAAGTTTCCAAAGTTATCCTTGTGCAATACAAATTTAATCTTTATCTTCCCGTTTCCCATGTAGTGTAATAGCCATATCTCTTTGTACACAAATCAAAAGGCACAAAGGTCTACGTCTTTTATTTTTCCACTATCTCAAAATTCCTTATAGATTGTGAGATATGATCCTCCGAAGTCGAGTTAGTGCAGCAGAACATTTCCTCTACGCGATCGCGAAAGGCTTTCCGCGATCGTGACTCACTGGCCAATTTCTCTCACTTTACTCAACGCGATCGCGACCAATTCCCCGCGATCGCGTAGCACACTGCTGTAGCAAAACACCAGCAGCTATAAATGTCCTAGAAATGGTCCGAACCACCCCGAAACTCACCCGAGCCCCTCGGGACCCCGTCCAAACGTGCCAACAAGTCTGAAAACGTATCACAGACTTAGTCGAGGCCGCAAATCACATCAAACAACGTCGAAATCATGAATCTCACCCCAATTCAAGATTTATGAACTTTGAAATTTCAAACTTCCATATCCGATGACGAAACCTATCAAATTACATCCGATTGACCCCAAATTTTGCACACAAGTCATATTCGACATTACGGACCTGCTCCAACTTCCGGAATTGTATTCTGACCCCGTCATCAAAATTTCCACTTCCGGTCGAATTTCTCAAAAATCTTCAAATTTCTATCTTTATCCAAATGACTTCAAAATGACCTACGGACATCCGAATTCACTTATGATCGCGCTCCCAACTGTAATCACCATATGAAGCTATTCTCAGGCTCGGATACCAAAACGAACATAAATCTCACTGAAATGCCTTCCAACACAAATTTATGAAATTCTTCTAAAATGCTATCTTCCATAATATGCGCCGAAATGCTCCCGGGTTATCCGACTCTCGATCCAAACGTACGCCCAAGTACGAAATCATCATACGAACCTGCTGGAACCTTCAAATCCTGATTCGGAGGTTGTTTACTTAAAACTCCAATCTTAGTTGATTCTTCCAACTTAAGGCTTCCGAAATAAGAATTTTCTTTCCAAATCCACCTGAACTTCCCGAATTTCAATTTCGACCATATGTAGAAGTAATAATACCTGAAATGAAGTTTCTCATAGCCTGAAATCGCTGAACGACGCGCTAGAGCTCAAAACGATCGATCGAGTCGTTATATTCTCCCCCACGTAAACGACATTCGTCTTCGAACGTGCCAAGAATGGCTCTGGAGTTTTCTGAAATCACTATTTAACACCTCGCGCACCTGCCCGTGCTACCACAACTTAGTTGAGCACATTAGCTTGATCAAATCTGAAGATATTCCCTTTTATCCGTATAATAAGCTCAAAACCTAGTTCCAACACTTGAAATTTCTCTACCATGCCTATTTCCAATATATAAACACTGTATCAACTACCACACGATATACTAGAACATGAATACATACCTTTGCTGAATTAGCACCATGTACCGCATATTTCATCATCTAACCACAATAACACCCCTGAACCTTAATAGCCAAAATTCCACTAATCTGATGCTCCCAATGCACCTTATGATATATATATATATACATCCTGCTATAATGCTGGCGATGCCACCACAACGGGGGAGATGTGTAGAAATTTCTAACCAATTGCAGAGTTAACCAAACATTGAATCCTTCCTCTTGACTAAGTCCATCATCTCGTTACGAACCAATAAGGGTAACTGTTATTTAATGTATTTCACATAATCTTATCGCACCGATCCCTGATGCAATAATCTCGTCTCACCCGGTATGAACTGCTCAGTCAACAAATCACTCCCAGACATGACCACCAGTCTCACACGATGCCACCATGCGCCAATAGGCCACAACTCGAATATGATACATAAGGAAATGACTCAGGAAAGGACTACTCGACTCACACAAATAATATGAACTTTCCTCATAAAATAGGGAGTAAAACACAAGAAAAATAATTATAGGAACCTCAACATCCCACTGATGCGGCGTGCAACCTGATTCGAATAACATACCTGTTGCGGCGTGCCACCGGATCCCATCATAAAATTCATATAAGGAGGTACACACCAAGTTGGATTGCTCACTATTACAAATTACTGAATATCGGTCACAAGCATGCTAAGTGCATAATACCATCTTGAGGAGACTGATAGAGCCATACGCTACAAAACTTAAGCACAACTGAGGTGCATAATACCATCTTGAGGAGACTGATATAGCCATATGCTACAAAACTTAAGCACAACTGAGGTGCGATATATATATCAAGAGCTCTCCTGCTCACATAACATCATTACTACGCAGAAACTAAGCATATAGAAAATTTATCAAGCCATTTCACAACTCCCAAGTTGATCCTGCTCGCACCGAACTAGGCTATATACACCCCTTTTTTTCGTAACACCCAAGAGCAACCGTCATAGCCGGGACAAACACCCAATAATCCACAAGCAACTGAACCGAATGCCTTCCATGCATAAATTCTCAAATAAGCAATGTTACACTTCCTTATACTTGGTCTAAATCTTCAATCAATCAGGTGACTACATGTCACACTTATATAATCTTCCTGTGGTCACGCTCCCATGACCTTCCACACTAGGTAACAAGTTTGCACGTCCATACCACTGACCATGCTAACACTGTAAAACCAATCAAGAACCCATAACCATGATACAATGCCTCTTTCACCAAACACCGATCTTGAGTGACACTGAAGACAACACCAGTTTCCTTGCTCATCCGAGCTCATGACATCCTTGTTAATATTGAACCGCAATCTCGATTCTTACTCCCAATTACATATTGTTTACCGCATCTAACATGCCAACATAAGATAGCGTAAGAATTCCATCATAGAAACCTTCTACTTACCTCAACTCTAGAGAATCAACAACACAAAAGTGAATTCTCACAATCACAATACATGCAAATCCTTAAGTAGTAGTCTATGCCACCATAATCCTTCCGGGATCTGCCTACACCTGACAGGCCGTAATACTTGAATGCTTCCAAATAAATCCATTACGGTGGCTGACAAGCCACACACACACCGGCACAAACCATATGAATAACTTAATCACATTGAAGGAACTGATCAATGCCGTACATGTTCCATTTCAACCATGGCTAACAAATCTATCTTCTCCTAATCATCCCTAATTGCCTCAAAATAATCTCAACCCCATTCGACACATAGCAAACTCAACCCTCACGCATCCCGAGTGGACTTGATTCACGAGACCATGTTGTTTCAATCCCGTAAACCGTCTCATACCCTCCTGATAACCTTTCTGCCAATTCGGATTTTATTTCTCTCACTCCCCCAATACTATTCCCCACGCTGAAAATAACATAGAACATTCCAGTCATATTCCATTTCTTAGAAATTACGCTGCACAAGCTCGATTCTTAATCATACTGCTGCCTGAAACCCTTAAACACCGCATTCTTAGCCTTCGGATTCATTAGGACCGCTATCAAGAGTCACCCACTCTGACTGGCCCCGAATACAATCACCTCCAAGCCTCTTCTAGCACATGCACATCTTCTCAATGAAGCATGTGACTGAGTCACTACCCTTACAACCGGTCTATGCCTTAAGCATAAATTCTGAATCTCCCAAAACCTAACCTTGGTCCAATACGACCAACTTTTGCCCATATTTATCAATTCCCATGCTCAATTACCACTTTATTCCCTAGCTATAATAACTTGCCAATATTCCGACAATCTGCAACCCCAATGAAAAGATAATCTTGCAGCTCAATTGCAGGTGGTGGGACTTCCCCACTTAGCCCGAAGCTACTCCTTGTACCGCTCTAGACCCTATGAGATCCTTTCTCCTTTATTAACATGATCTTGCTCAACCAATACGTCCAATCCTTCCAAATTCTCTTGTTAGCACTCCCTAAATACTCAAATTCCCTAGCATCATTCACACATTCTGCCTCCTAACGAATAGCCACTAGAATCCCTCATAGAAACTTGCCAACCACACAACCGCTAACCTACTCACAGGAGATAACCCACATGTGGAAATCACCAACTGACACCTTCCAACGACGTTAAAATGCACACTCTCTACAACATCAATACCCTATCCTAAGCCTGCTCTCATTCACCAACTTAACCAGCCCGTCCGCCCCTCATGGACATCCAATAAACGCGCTACAACATCTTCAACTTCACCGCCACATTGCGTCCTTCTTCATTCCTAACAACTCCTCCCTGTTGTACCCAATCTTTCGCCGAAATAACCCACATTTCAACTTAAGCTCGTGGACCCAATCACCATCCACTAAAACACTCAAACTTTCCCTCAGGATAGGCAGTTGTCTTACCACCGAACTCCTGTGCTACACTGACACTCTCACACTTGTTAAACTCATTCCTTTAAACAACTACCTGACTTCCGTTCCTTTCACCTGGCCTGTTATAAATGGAACCACCGCCTAGCACTTTTCACATATCTTCCTTCATCGTATCCTGCCCAATTGCTGCCTCAATTCAATACCGTTCTCTGTAGTTCTGAATCCAACAGATCATCACGACTTCAAACTCTCCGAGGATCACCTTTCTCGAGCTGCCTTTATTGTCAATACTTATCCAGTACTGAACCACCTCCCCTCACGGTCTCTGACAGCCGCTTCTTCAATACTTCTTCACAATACTCTAACCCAATGCAACTGAAGAACGATAGCACCGGTGAACTTAACACATTCCATTAGATCTGTGATGACGACATCACATCACAGGTGAATATTCCATCTCGCTTGAACACCAAGTCTTACTACTTTATCAATCTAAAACCTGACCATTTATAGTTCAATAGCTTTTCCTCCGCCGGAACTAAAATGCTGAAATCTCAAAATCACGCTCTGAGAAAACCTCCCTTCAAGTCATTCATTGCCTCTACATGTGGGCAAGAATCCTACCACCACACCCACATCACGCGATAACCAATCATAAGCATCATCACTACATGAGAATAGGCTCAAGGCTCTCAGCAACACAACTACTGAGTTGAAACAACATATTATCCTTTTGCAAGGGAACAACAATAGCCCCCAACCAATTACGCATAGAAAACATCACGCACCCTATCCGTAGCACCATTTCAATTCCTCAAATTCCTGATTCATAGCAAGCGCTTCGTGACGTGTAAGATTGAGTAGGAAGAAACATAGGCATAAGCCGTAAAGGAATCAAATCACACAATGAGGAATCAAGAAGGGAAGTACTCCTAACAACCCTGTATCCTCTCGAAGATAAGTGCAGATGTCTCCGTACCGATCTGCAAGACTCTACTAGACTTGCTCATGACTCGTGAGACCTAAAGGAACCTAGTGCTCTGATACCATGTTGTCACGACCCAAAATACCTAAGGTCGTGATGGTGTCGTACACCATTGTCAGGCAAGCTAATCATTAAATAGTTAAGTTAAATTTCCTGTTTTAGCATTTTTGAAATCATTACATTTCACTTTATTACATGACAACTGAATAAAATCTGCTAAGTAAATACCACAAAACTTGTCCGAAATTCAAATTTGACAAGGAATTTAAAAATGAAAACAAATACAATATGAGGGAGACTCTGTCGGCTGCGGTTCGCCTCCGGATGATGCAGCTCACCTAAGTCTCCAAGACGACAACATCGCTGTAAAAGTACCAGTGCAATAAAAATGCACAGCAAGTGTAGCATGCATACGAAAACATCGTGTACTCAGTAAGTATCCCCCTAGCCTTATAGAGGTAGTGACGAGAGGTCGATTTGACACTTGCTAGAGGTCAATTTAGTATAATCAAGTGAGACACTAAACATGTATGTCATAGGCGATTTATTAAAATCAGGAATAAATAATATCAACTCCTTCCACATTTAACACTTTAAATCATTGTCATTTTAGTTGTCAATTAAAACTTCATAGGCCAATAAACAGGTAATAATTACAGAAAATACGTAGCAATTATCATGCGCAAGTAATGTCGAGGGTCGAACGGCGTAGACCAACAATAATAAAATATGCACTCCCGAGGGTCGAACGGCCTGAACCATAGATGCATTTATCTGCCCCACTCGCGAATCGAACATGCGACGCGGTTAACATAATATTAGGGCTACCCTGCTCGCGAATCGTACCTACAACTCGGGTCCCCATATAAATATACATAAATACAGGTTCATCCTGCTTGCGAATCATACATGCGATTCAGGCACCCAAATTTACACATATTCACACCAATAAACCACATATCCTTTATCATGAAAATTAGTTTTTCTATGAAGTGATGGCAATCTCCTTTTAATAAACATGAGAATAGTATTTAAAACCTTTCTGGAAATTTACTTGCAAATTTCGACTGGGTTCCAAACTCTATAGATTTATCCGAAACACAATTATTCAAGGAAGAACCAATTCTCCTTCTAGGTAATTAAGAAAAGTAAACTCTATCCTTCTTAGAGGTTTAAATGCTAATTGAAAGCATCACATGATATTTTATTGACAAGGTCACAAGTACAACAAGTAAAGGATGCGAGTGGGTCCTAGACTACCCGGACATGGCATAACAGTAGCTACGCAAGGACTCCCGTCACCTCGTGAGTACGTAGCCACCTCAAATAATATCATGTATTCATTTAGTTCACCTATGGGGACAATTCCCCCTCACAAAGTTATAAAGGAGACTTACCTCACTCCGAAATTCCATTACCGACTTCCAAGCCCTTCCGACGACTCCAATGGATGCACAACGCCCCAAAACTACCAAATAACTGGCAAAGTAATGAAAATTCATTCTAATACTCGTAAAATTCAAATTATATAGTTTCCAAAATCCGCTCAGTGAATTGACCAAAATGCCCTCAGGTCGCATGCCCATATTCTAAAATTTTTGAAAGATAATGATTACCCATGACTTTACTAGCTCAAATATATAATTTACTCTTAATTTCATGCTCAATTTCGTGGTCAAAATCCAAAATAAAAATATCTAGGTCTTCTACCCACAATTGCAACTATTTCTATGTTCTAATACATATATACACATGTATTTAACTCAAAATTATGAAGAAAACACTTACCACATTTCATATGGTGAAAATCGCCTAAAATCGCTTCAATCCGAGCTCCATAGCTCCAAATATGCTAAAAATGGCCGAAACCTCGATATATAACTTCTGCCCAGGTATTTACTTATCACGATCGTGGAAAATGCTTCACGATCGTGAAGTACAAAAATTTCCAGCCCAAAATGTTCTCTTCGCGATCGCGAAGAACAAATGCCCAGCTCTTCCGGACAGCCTCTAGTAGAAGGTAAATAACGTTTTTTAAAAAACTCCAAATGCCAAATGGTTTAATGTTGTGAAAACTATGCTCCAAGATCTACAACATTCATGTTTTGGTCATCTCCCAATTCCTAATAGATTTGGAGATATGAGCTGCCAAAGTAAGCCCTGTGCAACACAAATTTCTTCTTTATCTTCCCAGATACCCTGTAGTGTAACAGCAATATCTCCTTGTAGAAAAATCAAAACGCTTAATGGTTTACTTTTCCAGAAACTAGAAACATATTTCTATAACTTTTATATTTACACCATCTCAAAATGTTTTGTAGATTGTGATATATGAGCCTCCGAAGTCGAGTCAGTGCAGCAGAACATTTCCTCTACGCGATCGCGAAAGGCTTTCCACGATCGCGATTCAGTGGCCCATTTCTCTCGTTTTACTCATCGAGATCGTGACCAATTCCCCGCGATCGCGTAGCACACTGCTGTAGCCAAACACCAGCAGCTATAAATGGCCTAGATATGGTCTGAATCCACCCCAAAACTCACCCGAGCCCTCGGGACCCCGTCCGAACGTGCCAACAAGTCTGAAAACGTATCACGGACTTAGTCGAGGCTGCAAATCACATCAAACACGTAGAAATCATGAATCGCACCCCAATTAATGCTTTATGAACTTTGAAATTGTAAACTTTTACATCCGATGCCGGAACCTATCAAATTACGTCCGATTAACCCCAAATTTTCACACAAGTCATATTCAACATTATGGACCTGTTGCAACTTCCGGAATCGCATTCCGACCCCGGTATCAAAATTTCCACTTCCGGTCGGATTTCTCAAAAACCTTCAAATTTCTATCTCTAGCCAAATGACTTCAAAATGACCTATGGACATCCGAATTCACTTCGGATCGCGCTTCCAACTCCAAAATCACCATACGAAGCTATTCTCAGGCTCAGATTCTCAAACGGACATCAATCTCACTGAAATTCCTTCAAACCCAAATTTATAAAATTCTTCTAAAATGCTATCTTCCATAATATGCACCGAAACGCTCTCGGTTTATCTGACTCTCAATACGAACATACGCCCAAGTTTGAAATCATCATACGAACCTGCTGGAACCTTCAAATACTGATTCGGAGGTTGTTTACTCAAAATTCCAATCTTAGTTGATTCTTCCAACTTAAGGGCTTCCGAAATGAGAATTTTCTTTCCAAATCCACCCGAACTTCCCGAATTTCAATTCCGACCATGCGTACTAGTCATAATACCTGAAATGAAGCTGCTCATGGCCCCAAACCGCTGAACGACGCGCTAGAGCTCAAAACTACCGATCGGGTGGTTACATTGAGGATATGGCACGAACAATGTTGGTCGACAGTGGGATTGCTAAGAACTTCTAGGCAGAAGCTATCAACACTACCTGCTACTTGGTGAACAGGTGCATGATGAGGTCTCTTTTGAACAAAACTCCTTATGAATTGTTGAATGGAAGGAAGCCTAAGCTGACTCATTTGAAAATATTTGGGTGCAAATGTTATATCCTCAACAATGGAAAGGATCAGCTTGGAAAATTTGATGCCAAGAGTGATGAAGGATTTTTCTGGGGTATTTTATCAAAGTAAAGCTTACAAGGAATACGACAAGCGGAATCAGTATGTTGAAGAGAGTGTTCATGTAATTTTTGACAAGTCTTATCTCTCATGTGAGAAGAGAAAAAAGGATGATAAAGATGGAGAGCCCCTGCTGGTACCAAGAGTGGTCATTGATATGGAAAATGGAAAGGCAGACATGATGAGTCAGGTGAAGGATACAGGTGAAGACAATGCAATCACTTTCTCATCTGCTGGAGAGGAACCAGGTATTACAATCATAACCACTAAAGCTGAAGAAAGAGTGGCTATGCAGTTTAAAGTATTCCACCGATAGAAGAAAGAAGGATACAAGAGAATCAGTTAGGCTTTCCCAGCTCCTCTACAAATGAAATTCAAGTGTCAAACTGGAAACACAAGAGCTCCTATCCTATTGACAATATAATCACTCTTCTAGATTCAGGAAACCAAACTAGATCAAAAGCGAGGAATTCACTTTCCTTCTCAGCCTTTCTCTCCCAAATAGAGCCTAAAAATATTAAGGAAGCCTTGAAAGATGCAGACTGGATCAGAGCCATGCAAGATGAGTTGCTTAAATTCGAAAGGAACAAAGTATGGCACCTGGTACCTAGACCCACAGATCGTACTATTATAGGGACCAAGTGGGTATTTAGGAGCAAGCTTTATGAACATGGACTTTGTCTCCAGTTGCTCGTATGAAAGCTATTAGAATCCTCATTGACTTTGCATCACATATGGAATTCACTCTGCTCCAAATGGATGTCCAAAGTGTATTTTTGAATGGCTTCCTCAAGGAAGAAGTCTATGTAAAGCAACCTCCAGGATTTGAATGTCATGAACACCCTGAATATGTGTTCAAATTGGCCAAGGCATTGTATGGGTTGAAGAAGGCTCCTAGAGCTTGGTATGAGAGGTTGTCAAAGTTCCTATTAGAAAGTGGCTTTGCAAGAGGAAAAAATGACAACACTTTGTTTCTGAAGAAACGAAAGAGGAACCTGCTCGTTGTTCATGTATATGTTGATGATATAATTTTTGGGACAACAACTGATTCACTATGTGAGGAATTTTCAAAACTCATGGGAAGTGAGTTTGAGATGAGCATGATGGGTGATTAATTTATTCTTGGGTCTTCAAGTGAAGCAGTCCACAAAGGGAACATTTATAAGTCAGCAGAAGTATATAAAGGAGCTTCTGAAGAGGTTTGACATGAAAGAATCAAAAGTGATTCACACTTCCATTGCCACTGCTACTCGACTAAATATGAATGAATCTGGATCTCCTTTGAATCAAACAATGTATAGAGGCATCACTGGATCTCTCCTTTATCTTACTGCAAGTAGGCTGAATATTGTATTTAGTGTGGGACTATGTGCAAGGTTTCAGTCAAACCCCAAGGAATCTCATCTGAAGGCTGCCAAAAGAATCCTGAGATATCTTAAGGAAACACAGGACCTGGTTCTATACTACCCTTCAGGTGAAAATTTTAATCTTGTTGGGTATGATGATGCTGATTATGCAGGTTATCTTGTGGATAGGAAAAGAACATATGGAATGGATCACTTCTTGGGGTCATTTCTTATCTCATAGGGCACAAGAATGCAAAATTCAATGGCACTTTCAACAGCTGAAGCAGAATATGTTGCAGTTGCCTCCTGCTGTGCTCAGCTACTGTGGATAAAACAATAGCTGTAAGACTTTGGAGTGTACACTGGTTGTGTACCTCTTTTGTGTGATAACACAAGTGCACTTAACATGGCCAAAAATCCAGTCCAGCATAAGAGAATCAAGCACATTGATGTGAGATATCATTTTCTAAAAGACAACCTAGAAAAGGATCTTATCTGTATGAAGTTTCGCAGCACATAAAATCAAATTGCAGACATCTTCACCAAAGCCCTAAGCAGAGAACACTTTGAGAGAAATAAGTTGGCACTGGGGCTAATAAAGCATAATTGAGAATTTGATTCCCGGCACATGGCTATGAAAGTCACATACTGGTGAAATTAGCTAAAGTGTTTTCTGGCCAAGTCTAACTCACTTCTATACCGTTACAGGTAGACGCGCATGAATATTATAGAAGTTGCTGAGGCAATGCATGAGCGGTAAAATAAGGACTGAGCATTTTCGAAAGACTGGTCAGAAACCTGGTTTTTGTGCCACAGGTTAGTAGTCTTTTGATTTTCTCATACATATCTCAAAAGAAACAAATAATGCCATATCATCAACCTTTTCAGACTCTGTATGACACGTCTTTTCCTTCAAATCCTTTCACTTCCCTCTGAAGCGTTGCATCTTCCCATGCATCTGCCGGCATTTTAGAACCCGTTTCTCCTTCCTTAATAATTTCTATCCAGCTCATTATAACCCTCTCAATTCCAAAACTTGAACCAACATCTCTTTCTTCCTCAGTCTCTCCAATACCTTCAAGCAAAAGCCTTACCACGGCTGAGGATCATATAATCTCTCCTACAACTGATAAGAAAACCATCAAATCTTCTCCTGTAGAAACCCCACCTATTATTCCTTCTTCCACTGATGTTCCAAAAGAAAACACTAAGTTAGTTTCGCCTTCACTCTCTACCCCTCTCTCTACCCACTCTAACTCTAATCCTCTTCCAAGTGTTGAAAAATTAGACGACCCTAAGAATGATAGCATCGCTTCATTGTTACCTGAGATGCTCAATGAGCAGAGTAAAGAGGAAAAGGAAATTCCAGTTCAAGAAGAAAAATAGAGTGAGTCTCCATCTGCAGTAAAAGTATCATCAATCTGCCTAGAAAGTGCTGAATCTACAATAGAAACTGGTGACTGATTCTTCTGTTGTTGCTCCTATGGAATCTCAAGAAAAGGACGTCATAGAAAATATGCTATCTATTGACGCTAAGGGGTTAATGAGTGAGGAAAATTCTGGTGTGCCCGAATCTCAGGGGGAAGAGACTCAGCCCTTAGTAGGAGAATGAAAAATGGTTCCCTTTGAACAACCAGCACCGAAAGAGACTACTAAGACCCCTCTTGATGGACCTGACCCCTCTCCGGAGGAAACATGCCAGGAATCATCATCCCAAGTCAGTTTTGACCCTACTCCTTCTCCTCACTTTGATGCTGAGCCTTTCATTGTGGTGGCTCCTTTAACGAGGTCCAGTGATGAAGAAGATGAGGATGCTATTGCGCTGAGTGTTTTTTTTAAGGTAAGGAGGAAAATAGAAACTCCTGATCCCCTTCCCAAGATACCTACCATAAGGTTGTAGAAAAAAGAAGCTCTTATGTTTTCTCTCTAAAAGAGTAAGAGATGTAGCAGGAAGAAGAAGAAGAGGCTAGTCAAGGATGGTGAAGTTGTTTGTGATAAGAATATTCCAGTGGTGGAAGTTGATGAGGAAGCCCCAGATGAACCAAGTTCCTTGATCAAGAAGTCTCAGAAAAATAAGCACTCCACTGAGAGTCCTTCAAAAGATGATGTTGGTACGCCATGTGAAAGGTCAGTGAAGGATAGTGGCAAGCCGAAATAAGTGAAAGTAGCAGAGTCTTTATCTTTTAAGGATACACAAGTGATTTTTAGTGGGAAAGATCAGTCTTGTGGAAAGTATGTGAAAAGTAAATTGGAGGATGTTAAAGAACCTGGTTCTTTGAAGAAGTAAAAGAGTGGTAGCATCTCTGGTAAAGAAAGGTTGAGGTATCAGAAGGTGTTGTGGGGTCATACTTTTGACCCTGAAATCTCTGAGATGGCTGGAATGCATCAAGTGCTTGAGATGTGTGAATCTCAACAGTGGGCACACCTATTCAAGGTGGATGTGCCTAAAGTATATGAGGAGGAGGTTCAAAGTTTCTATACTGATCTCTTTACTGTTGAATCTGATCACTTTTGCGCACTGGTGAATGGCGTAGACATTGTTATGGATTCTGTTGTGCTAGGAGAAATACTCAATGTTCCTGCTGAAGGGTTGTCTTCCATTTGAGATGACTGTAGCTCAAACTTTAGGAATTCTACTGTCAAGGAGAGAGTCGTACATCAAGGGGAATAGGCACATAAGAAGGCCTTGCTTCCTGATTACCAGTTGCTCTTTGAGTTAGTGAACAAGGTCTTGCTTCCTCACACTGAGAGGAGATCCATCACCTCCAAGGCTGATCTATTTCTGATGGAAGCACTAGATGGGTTCAAAACTGTTAATCTACCAGCTATAATGATTGAGCATATGCAAAAGTTGGAAGAATTCGAAGATGGAAATCATGGTCTCCCTTATGGATTTCTCGTTACGCGAGTGTTCAAACATATTAAAGTGCCTTTGGGAAAGCCTAAAATGGGGACCAAGAAAAAGACCTTCTCTAAGACTACACTAGAGGAGTATGAGTGTATTGCCAAAAATGGAGGAGTAGGCAGGATTTCAACGATCTCCCAGCTCATAAATGCTAAAAATTGTGCTACTGAAGAGATCAGGAAGTTGAAGGCTCAGAATGCCATATTAGAGACTCAGCTCAGTCAGGCCCAAAAGGCACCAGGGTCTTCCAGTTCTTCCAACTCAAAGGTTGCTCGTCCGACTAAGGAAAATGATGATCTCAGGCAACAGTTTTAGAACCTACAGGAGAAACTGGTTGCTGAGAAAATGTTCGCCAATGCTCGGATAGATCTCGTTCTCAAAACACTTGCTTCCTCTTCCAAACCCTCTTCCTCTAGTGTCCCCTAAGCATATCCCCCGGTGACCAGTGTCTCCCTTTGTCTCTCTTAAAAGTGTTTTGATGATGTTTTGGTGGTTGTTTTTGTTTTTATTTTATTGGTTTGTGGAGGGAAATAACTAGTAATGCGCCCGTGTAAACAATCAAAATATGTTTTTGTTGTTTAATGAAAGATTTCCTTCTTTTGCTGCAAATGCTTCTGCCTCTCTGCTTATCTTTTCTATCATGTTTGTGTGCACACAAGTGGCAGAAGTTAACTAAGCTATACTTCTTTATGCTATTTGCTTGTTTGTTTGTTTTTAATGATGCCAAAAGGGGGAAGATAAATGGAATTAAGAAGAGGACTGATTAAGGCGGAAGTATAAAGTCAGGTGGAACTTGTGAAGTTCATGTTGCATTATCTGGTTTTTGTTAGTTTGTGCAGGATTATCTATTTTTAAATTTGTCATCATCAAAAGGGGGAAATTTATAGGTTTATAGTACCTTAGCTTTATGTTTTGATGATCTAACAAACTTATTATCAAGCACCAGATAAGGAACCTGATATACACTTGGTACACAACTCAGACATCTGACTCAAGCTAATGAGAGTTGCTATGACTTCAGAAGATAAAGGATCAACATAGGGAACTGATCCCTTTGGGTTCCCCTGACAACAGTACGAAGTCAACCCTCCACGGCTGGAAAGTGACTTCCTGCACTGTACACACAAACAATACATCACAGTGCATCAATCACTTCCATTGGGAAGGACCTTGTACCAACTAAGTGATTACATCATTCAAGTGATGTCATCAAAGTTGAATTAACATTAACATTACAACAAAATATCACTTGAACACTTGAGAATTCATTCAAGCACTTCAAGCATCTAATAATCAAGCATTCAATTCTCAAGTGCATTAAGAACAAAGTACAACACTCATACGGAATAGTTCCTACAACAAGTCTTTGTATATCCTTAATTGAGTTGTAACTTTGTAATTGTTCTTCATTGTAATTCCTACTTTGCTTATCTAGAAGCATTAACTAGGAAACCTTTGTAAACCATAAACTTTAGTGTTTGTGTCGTGACTAGAGTTAGTCATGTGCTGAAGTCTTTGTAATAGGTATATTGGAAAGTGTATTGTAATAGGTGTATTACAAGTTAGTGAGGGATTAAGAGTTTAAATCCTAGGTTGCATAGGTTTTAATCTAAAAGATTTCTCATAGTGAAGTTGAAATCCTACCAGTGTAGGTCGTGGTTTTTTTATCCCACTTATCGCGCACCCTTTTTTTTCTCTTCTTCGCGGAATATCGGGTTTATGACATTGGTTGGAACAACTCTTTCCTTTTGGGAAAGGGGTTTTCATATTTTGAAGAGTCGCCACCTAACGATTTTAAGGTGTGTTAGGGCACCTAAAGGGTTCAATTACAACTACGTTGCTAACCAGAGACTTGGGGTAAGGGCTTGAAATTATCCTAAGGGGAAGGTGGTAGGCACCTATCAGGATCCACAAGTGTGGTTTCCGACCAAATGGTTTCATAAATTTGTACAACTAGAAAATAACAAGTAAAGGCTCAAATAAGAGGGGATTTAAGTCTTAAGCATATAGGTGCTTAGAAAACAAGTAGGGATGATTACGAACTAGCATATATATATATATATATGTGTGTCCTAGGTTTAGAATAATATGGATCACATCAATCCAATACCCGGTAATCACTCCTCGAAGAGGGGCTACACATGGTATTAGCACACCGGTCATCATATCCATATTTTACCCTTCCCGCCCGTGAAGGTAATTAAAGCGTATGTTTGGTCACAGGCTTTATTGTGTGCTATTACTCGTCCCATCCTATCAGTCCTATAGGAGGCTAGGACTACTATCCTAAATGAAGTACTAGGTTGAACCCTAGGTTTAAAAGGACAAGATTCTAAGGGACAAACAACGACAATTAGAACTTCAGATAAGGGTAAAAACAAATAAGAGCAAATACGAGGCCGAAGTATTCCTCCACGGATTATGCACTTTATTAGCACGACTCAAAACACAAGTAAGGCCTTATTAACTTCAGAACCTAAGGCATGATATCTAGGTGTGAATGCAATAGGGAGGCAACTTTGTTACTGATTTCAGCGGATGAATTTTATCAGTTTCTTACTGACTATAACCACTAATAGTCAGGCAACAAGTATAAAGGAGTATGTTTCCAGTTTTAATAGATTTAACACCTAAAGCTGGCTTAAGTGTATGAAAACACTCAGTAATTATCCAGATTATTAAAGAAACTATTACAAGTTAGTTTGCCTAAACATATTGTACTTAGGTTTTGCATAATACAAAACTATTACCAGTTGTTTGGAAACATGGTGAAATTATTTCAATGCCTTTTTCATGCAATAAGTAGTTAAACTAGGTGTTTAATGAGGTCCTAAGACATGATATCTAATATGCACACACAAGGATGCATAATGCATAATTCATAAGAAGGATTTCTAAATGCATAAAGTCACAATATTTGAACATGCTATGTAGCCAGTATAAGGATGACTTGTTTATTTGCACATTATTATCCTAATCATGATTCCAAGGTGTAACACAACATTACAACAATATTAGAATTGGTTTACATGAATAACATGTTGGTATAAACAATTAATCCTAGAGCATGATTTCTATATGATAAATGCCATAACAGGATGCTGAAGCAGTAAACGTAGGCCTAAGAAACAGGATTTCTAATGCATGATATGCTTGTATACAATCAGCCCTAAACATGAATTTCTAGTGCTCACAAAAGAAATTTAAACCTAGAGGCATGTTATCTACCCTTTAACATGGATAATCTATATAACTACCCTTCCCTTTCCACTATCCATTCCCAAATATTTGTTTACAAATTATTACAGGCCAGGGAATTATGAATTACACAACCAAAAAGGAAAAATAAAAAGTTTCTTCTATAGGGAGCCTTCAATTAGGCCAAGATCTTCCAAACCTCAATGCCTTTGGTGTTGCATAGCTTTCATAGTCTTGGTGTATCAGAGTTCCCTAAGGACCTCAAGGGATCCTGAGCAGTGCTCACAACCAGACATAGCCAAAGAGTTAAGCATGTGCAGTTTGGGAAGTGCCTGCCTTGTGTGTCAGAGTTCAGATGGTACTCAGAGGGTCCCCAAAGCAGTGCTCACACGAGGGGGGTTGAACTTAGACTTCGAAGAGCATATATGAAAGTTCTTCTTATTTTTTAAAACGGGTTTAAGTAAGGAACAATTTTGAGAAAGGGTAAGTAAGAAAACAGTTTTGAAGAAGGAAATGGAAACTTAACATCACACAAAGGACCAAGGATAGTCCAACAATCACAAGCAGGGCTAATGGGATTTGAGGGACAAATACAGAGCATGTAAGGGCAGACATGCAGCAGGCAGATACACACACAGACATACAATCGGAAACTCCTAAGGGTCTAGAGGATCAGAGGGTACAGTAAAGTGCTAGGTTAGACTAACAACTAAGGCCATGATTAAACTAATGTACCAGTCATAGGCATGTAAGGAGTAGGTGATAACTGTACAGAAAAATGCTGGTCATAACAAATAAACCCTAATTTAAACATGCAGATGGGAGTTCAGGATCCTAGATACATGCTGAATAATAAGTTAGTAAATTGGAAGCATACTGAATTACAACAGTAGTAGAAACATGTTGGTTTGAGGAGTGAAATGTAAATCAGAACATACTAGTGAAGTAAAGAAAGCAGTAATACAAATAGGAAAGTAGGAGATGCACAATAGTTAGCCTTGGCTTGCAGCTGGCTAACTTAGAATAGTAGTAGTTAGCACAAAAGAGAGTGCAGAGATTGTTTTAAATTGTGAGGGAGATTTCTGAATAGATTAGTTCGTGTGTGTGTAATGAATGAATAGAGTATATATATAGTATGAAAGCTTGATGAAAAATAAGGAAAAGAATCAGAATTAACCAGTGATTGTGGGACTGAATATCGATCAGTACCCAATTAGTACAAATATCCCTATAATCAAGGGAGTGATTCACATGGTGAGTATTAAATAAGGAAAGGACCAAATATATCTTAGAGGAATATAAGAACAGTGCAATACAATAGGCAATTAGGTATCCCTTAATTGAAGGGGTTAAACTCAAATGGCTAGTAGGTCAAATAACAATTAAGGAAAGTTCTTATGCCTGTGACATATAAGGTAACAATTTCACCCCAATTCAAGAATACAATTGAGACTAGGTTCAGAAGATATCACTTAAGGAAATAATAATCAATTAACAGTTAATCAATTATGTAACAAGGTAAGAAAATAAAGTCGGAAGTCAGTAAGAACATCTCATAAGAAATTAGTAAGGCTTTTCAAATCTCCAGGAATCAGGGGCGCAAACAAGTTAGAGTTGCAGAGAGTTAGGTATTCGAACAGGAACAAAATCATTTAGGCAAATAATAGGCAAGAAAAAGCATAGCAAGGTAAAGAATCACATTGAATCAGAGATTCGAGGCTAGCACACATTTAAATGAATAATGGGAATCAGAGAGTCGAAACCCTAGTGACTATAGTAGCAAAATCACACAGGCTTAGAGACAAAGCAGTAACATTGAGCATGATATAAGCAAAGAGAACATAGTCAAGGACCCTAATAAGCAAAACATGGTAAAACCATAGAAAGCTTAAGCATTTATGAGAAATAAGAGTTCATGAATTTAAAAAAACATATCGGTTAAAGATAGACTTAGAATTAGGGAAAACCTAGGGTTTTCAGCATTGTAAGTCAAAAATGAAAAGAGAACTCCGAGTAAATCATTGAATCATAGAAAGAATCATATAATGATGCTAAAACAAAAGCAAAATCATTTTTTGAAAGAGGGGTTATGAAACCCTAATTTTGAGATGAAAGATTGCTTATAATAGGAAATCGTAAAAAGCTTCATGATATACAAAGATCTAAGACATATCTAAAAGAAACCGTAAAAATACCAGGAGTTAGGGTTTCAGAGAGCCTAGAGAAACAAGAAAAACCTTAAAGATGTCGTTGGTGTTAGTCGAAAGAGTCATGGCTCTCACTCAGGCGGCCGGAGGAGGCCGAAACATGGCATGAGGGACCATGGGTAGAATTTGAACCGCTCCAGGTTCGCCTGAGGGCCTTAGGGTGTCATTAGACCGGTGTAGTGTGAAGCAGTAACCAGGAGATAATGGGATACCATAGTTTCCGGCGAGGGAACTAGCCTGAGAAGACGAACAAACTTCATCGGAGGAGGGAGGCAAGGGAAGGTTCTAGAGAGAACCAGAGAGAGATAGAGAGAGGATGAGAGACTGAGAAAATGAGAGGTCGGAGAGGGGGTAGGTCTTAGTTCATTATGGAAGGTGGAATCTGTGTCGTTGATCTAATTTGATCAATGACTCAGATAGATCCGGGGTTGGGTCGGGTATGGAATTGATTTGGGTTGGTATGAAATTGGGTTGTTAAAATCTGATGGGTTGGGTTAGAATTAGGCTAGAATTTAAATAAATGTGGCTAATTGTTAAACACCCATTAAAATTAGATAAATAATTAACAAGAATAGGTAATAATTGTATAAAAAATGAAATTAATGTTGCATAAATGAAAATTAAGATAATAAGCTAATATAAAAATTATTTAAAAAAATGATTAATTATTGAATTAAAATAGCACGAATGCGCAATTAGGCCGTAATTGCAAAATTTATATAATTATAGTTAAATAGTGCCTAATTGGTCAATTTGTGAAATAATTAAATCCTAATAAAATTAAATAGGATTACAAATAATACATTGAGCTAGGAAAGATTTTGAAGTTATTTATAATATGGTTTATGAATAATTATTGAATACCAAAATACTAAACAAATAGAAAATGAGTTGATAAATAATACGAAAAATGTGGAAAAATACCAATCACATTGAAAGTGATCTTAAAGTAATATGTAGGTTAAAAAAAATAGTTTTTTTAAAGAGGAAAAATTAGGTATCAACAGCTGCCCCTCTTTACTCGGAAATGATGAAAGAGTTGTGGGGTAACGATATGATGGCCAATTTTGACCGAGTAGAAATGGTTCGAAAGATTGAGGTCGTACCCTGGTTTTTGAGCAGCCTACATATCCCTGCTTTTACAGGAATCAGGCTGTATGTAGTTTAGGAATCATCGGCGAAGTATACCGATGAAGTTTCACAAGGACGGACGCGAAGCGCATGGTTGGGTGGTCAAGGGCTTACGGGATAGTTCGGAGACCTGGAGCGGAACCTCTCCCGCCTGAATGGTTGTTGCCAGCCGGATTACCTGCAAATGAATAACAAGCCTATATCGTGCATAATTTAAGCATGATGCGAATTCCCGTTGGACCATGAATGGTGTCTTTGGACAGTTAAGGATGACGTCCTCAGACCATGATGTCCTGGGCCATGGATTGTTTTGATGAGGGATTCGCAGGCCATGAAATGATGTTCTCGGGCCATGAGGATGGTGCCGCCGAACCATGACGCCTTTGAATAATGATATGCAAGCTGATAAAAAGGGATCCTCAGGCCATGACATGGTGTTCTCGGGCCATGAGGATGGTGCCGCCGAACCATGACGCCTTTGAATAATGATATGCAAGCTGATAAAAAGGGATCCTCAGGCCATGACATGGTGTTCTCGGGCCATGAAGAAGGTGCCTCCGAACGATGACGCCTTTGGATAAGTTGGTGATATTTCAGCCCATGAAGATGGAATAGCATGATGCTGAAAATACAGGGCTTAGTCTTGCGAATTAAAAAGGGAAGATCTTAGCCCGAAAGGAAGCGAATGATAGAGACAAGGGTTGCTTTTGAAAAGTAATGGGAGACAACGTTTATTCTCGGAAGGCAAAAAGGTAGCCTTATGCAATATGTAAATGCAGGTGGAGGTAGAGTTTAACCTCGGAAGGAAGAAAGGTAGCCTTATGCAATATGCGAATGCAGATGGAGGTAACTTTTAACCTCGGAAGGAAGAAAGGTAGCCTTATGCAATATGCGGATGCAGATGGAGGTAGCCTTTAACCTCGGAAGGAAGAAAGGTAGCCTTATGCAATATGCAGATGCAGATGGATGTACCATTTAACCTCGGAAGGCAGACATGTAGACTTATGCAATATGTAGATGCAGATGGAGGTATCTTTTAACCTCGGAAGGCAGAAAGGTAGCCTTATGCAATATGTAAGGAAGGACGACAAAAATTCTTAGCTGGTGTTAAATTGCGGTAGAGCATTGCGATAATGAAGCATTGTTTGCACTGATAATAAGTGTTGGCATGACGAGTTTGAGGAACGATGTCCATCCTTTGAGCGGATAATAGGTTTTGGGGCTTTTGCAATTTTGTGCCTGCATCCAAAGAAAGATCGTGAGTTTTGTGAAGGGGAAAGGTTAGTTCGCATTCCTGCTGGCTCTGCTTGGCTCGTTTGCTTGATCATGATGATACTGTCTGTATCATTGGGGTAGCATTCGCTAAACAAGCTGCTTCAGAAAAAAATATATATGTATGATTTTGTAAGATATAATATATAATCTAAAATAGCTTTAGATGAACCGACGACATGACACGGCTTGAGACATTGCAACCTCTCTTGCTGCGGAATTTTGAGGGTCCTCCTCAAAATTCTACCCCAGTTTGCTGGGTGGATGCCTCTGACTGCTGCTCACGCTACAACTTGTTGAACTTGCTTCAGAATTTTGAGGATCCTCCTCAAAATTCTTCCCTGGCTTCCAATTGTAGGGAAAAATAGATTTTTATTGGATTGTGACCGAACCCTAGGGCTGCCTACGTATCCTCTCTTAAACGGGAATCAGGTCAGGCGTAGTTCAAATTACATCACTGAGAAAGCATAAATATTACACATAGTAGCGCTTGACTGCATCTGAATTGATTGGTTTCGGCCAAACATCTCCATCCATTTCTGCAAGTATGAGTGGTCCTTCTGTCAGCACTATATGAACCATGTATGGACCTTGCCAGTTGGGAGAGAACTTCCCCTTGGCTTCATCTTGATGCAGAAATATTTTCTTTAACACCAGCTACCCTGGTGTGAATCGTCTCAACTTGACTTTCTTGTTGAAGGCCCTGGCCATTCTGTTCTGATATAGTTGACCATGAAATACTGCATTTATTCTCTTCCCGTCTATGAGAGCCAATTGATCATAACGGGTTCTTATCCACTCTGCATCGCTGAGATCAGCTTCCTGTATAATTCTTAGAGATGAAATCTCCACTTCGGCAGGAATAACAACCTATGTACCATGAACTAGCATATAGGGAGTTTCCCCTGTTGATGTGCGGACAGTGGTGCAGTATCCCAGTAAAGCGAATGATAACTTTTCATGCCATTGCTTGTGACTTTCTATCATCTTTCTTAGTATCTTCTTGATGTTTTTGTTAGCAGCCTCTACGGCTCCATACATCTGAGGTTTGTATGCTGTGGAATTCTTGTGTTTGATCTTGAAAGTTTCACACATAGCTTTCATCAAGTCACTGTTGAGATTAGAACTATTGTCGATGATGATTGATTTTAGAACTCCGAACCGACAAACAATGCGGTCGCGGACAATGTCGGCCATGACTTTCTTAGTAACTGCTTTGTAGGAGGCTGCTTCGACCAATTTAGTGCAGTAGTCAATGGAGACCAAAATGAACCTGTGGCCATTGGAAGTGGAATGCTCAATTTGTCTAATAACGTCCATACCCCAAGCGACGAACGGCCATGGAGAGCTGGTTGCATTGAGCTCACTTGGAGGAACTTTCATCATATCCCCATGTATCTGACAGGGGTGACACCTCCGAACATACTGCATGCAGTCCATTTCCATAGTCATCCAAAAGTAACCAGCTCGGAGTATTTTCATTGCTAGAACAAAACCGTTCATATGTGGGCCACAGGTCCCTGCATGAATTTCTTCTAGCAACTTTGATGCTTCTTTTGCGTCAACACACCTTAATAACCCCAGATCGGGAGTCCTCCTATACAGGATTCCTCAGCTGTGGAAAAAATTGTTAGACAATCTCCGAAGTGTACGTTTCTGAATGGAATTTACAAGCTCGGGGTATTCTGCTTTTTCCAAGTACTTATATATGTCATGAAACCAAGGATTTCCATCTGCTTCGTCTTCGATATGGGCACAGTAAGCTGGTTGATTATGGATCTTTATGGGAATAGGGTCAATGAAATTTTTGTCCGGATGCTGGATCATTGAGGAGAAAGTAGCTAATGCGTCGGCGAACTCATTCTAGATTTTGGGGACGTGCCAAAACTATATATTTGTGAACCTCTTTCTTAACCCCTATACATGGTGCAGATACGACAGTATCTTGGAATTCTTTATTGCGGTGTAGTAAAGGTCAGCCTGGCTCGGGCGGTACTAGGACTGGCGGTGTTGATAAATATTCCTTGATTCTGTCGAAAGACTTTTGACAATCATTGGTCCATTTGGTCACAACGTCTTTCTTCAGCAGCTTAAAGATTGGCTCACAGATGACTGTAGACTATGTTATAAACCGGCTGATGTAATTAAGCCTCCCAAAGAAAATCATCACATCTTTCTTGTTCCTTGGTGGTGGTAGCTCTTGAATGGATTTGACCTTGGACGAATTAAATTCTATTCCCCGGCGACTTACAATAAATCCCAGCAACTTCCCAGCAAGAACCCCAAATGCACACTTCGCGGGGTTTAGTTTCAGATTGTATTTTCGCAATCTATTGAAGAACTTCCCCAAATTGTCCATGTGATCAGCATCTTTCTTTTATTTGATAATGACATCATCCACGTACACCTCGATCTCCTTGTGAATCATGTCATGGAATATGGTGGTCATGGCCCTCATGTAGGTGGCCCCTGCATTCTTTAGACGGAATGGCATCATCTTGTAACAATACACTCCCCCACGGAATAATGAACGTCATTTTCTCAGCATCTTCCTCATCCATCCAAATCTGGTGATAACGAGCGAAACAATCCACAAAGGACTACAATTCGTGCTTGGCGCAGTTATAAATTAGAATGTGTACGTTTGGCAAAGGGAGATTATCTTTTAGACTGGCCCGATTGAGATCTTGGTAGTCGACGCAGGCTCTGACCTTCCCGTCCTTCTTTGGCACAGGTACAATGTTGGCTAACCATGTCGGGTACTCCACTACCCGGAGAACCTTGGCGTTTATCTGCTTGGTCACTTCTTCTTTGATTTTCAAACTCATGTCGGGTTTGAACTTTCTGAGCTTTTATTTCACTGGTGGACACATTGAATTGTTTGGCCATTTGTGAGCCACAATAGACGTACTTAGACCAGTCATGTCATCATACGACCATGCAAATACATCCTCATACTCTCTTAGAAACTATGTGTATTCTTTCTTTTCTGATGGTGACAAATGGATGTTGATGCGAGTCTCCTTGACGTTTTCTGAATCCCCCAAGTTGATAACTTCGATCTCATCTAGGTTGGGCTTAGGTCTGTTCTCAAAGTTCTCAACTTCTTTGACAATCTCGTCAGAGATGTCGTCCTCTTCTGAATCAATGTCCGTTTGATGTGTTGTCTCATTGCATGACACAGTCATCAGTTCATCAAGACAAGTAATAGTAATGATGTATAAATAAAGTAATGAGAGAAAAAATAGCAATAAATATCATATTCGTAAGAGAAATTTAGAAGATGCTATGATAGATTGAATAACTGTTTTGAACATTGAAGATCTTTATTGCAGAAATTGAAAAATGCAGAAGGAAAATCATTTAGTAAATAAAACAGTAAATAATTCTTGTTTTAGCCTTGCTACCCGGAGGCTCGTCGTGCTTTGGTTGTCTTGATAGACCAGTTCATGAGATATGCTCCCTTGATTACAGTCTGTATGGAAGGGCCTTCCTCCCCCTCTCCCTCGAGAACAACACAGCAGTGCATATCATCATCCTCTAGGAACAAACTCCTCATTGCTGCAAGTGCTTCTTCCTCATCTGAACCGTAAATAGTATCGTTCTACTTGAAAGTCTACTCAAGATGAGGTATCGGCTGCTCCAAAGGGTAATAGGGACCGCGCCAAGGTGTCGACAAGTCGTTGGATTCCTGCCAAGTGTACTCATACCCCAGACCGAAAGCGGTGCCATGTTCCTTGAGCTTTATGGGCTTCATGATCCCTTGGAGGTTCTTACCGAGCCCTTTGCCTGGCTCATATCCTCTCCAGTTCAGGATGCTCTCAATCTTGTTATCCCACCATTTGTCCTTGTCGATAGAATTGACCCGTTCAACGTGGTGGTAAGTTCCTCCGCATATCTTCCTTTTTCCATCAATCACCGGAATATTTTGACGACTATAAATGGGGTTGCTACTGTCACCATGAATAATCACCTCTTGGTGGTTCCACTCAAATTTTACCGCATGATATAGTGTTGATGCTACGACCCCAGCAGCATGAATCTAGGGTCGTCCCAACAACAGGTTGTAGGATGCTGGAACATCTATCACCTGGAAATCCACTTCGAACCAAGTCGGTCACATATGTAAATATAGACTGATCTCCCCCGTGGTGGATCTCTAAGAACCGTTAAAGGCTTTCACTTTGATCGCTCCGTCCTTTATCTCATGTAGCCCTTTACCTAATTTCTTGAGCGTTATCAACGGACATATGTTAAGACTGGAACCTTCATTTATGAAGATCCTTGTGATGAAATGATCTTCACATTGCACGGTGATGTGCAGTGCTTTGCTGTGCCCCAATCCTTCAGGTGATAGCTCATCCTCATGAAAATTAATTTTATGACTCTCCAATACTTGGCCTATCAATATATAAATTGGCCATTTCCCCACTAGTGATGTTGTTTGGCACATATGCTTCACTCAACACTTTTAACAAAGCATTTATGTGTATTTCGGAATTTTGCAGCAGAGAGAGGATGGATATCTGTGCTGATGTCTTTTTCAGCTGGTCGATGACTGAATACTCCTTAGCCTACACCTTTCTCCAAAGGTCATCGGGACTCGTTTCGATAAGGGGATAACTGTTGGCGGCCTGCTTTCTTCACTCAGCTAGATGCTCAAGGGCGTAGATCCTATCAGTTCTCGTCATACCTTGTGCTGTGATAGCTTCCTTAGACCTGACCTTTCCTTTTCTTCTCGCCTCGCCTGTGTAGTCCCAAGGGATAGAGTTTGAATAAAAGGGTGGTGTGGTTGACATTGCCACCGGAATTGGTGCAGCCATCCTTACTTCAAATGGAATGTGTGTTCGGGGTGGCAAGACTGCAACCTCGAACGAAGCTGGTGCATTTGCTGGAGTTACAAACTCAACTTCAATCGACACTGGTGACTTTGCAGGTGACGCTGCTTCAAACTAAAATGGTGTAGACATATCACCTCAGCGACCTCAAATGGATGAATCTGGACTATGATCGGTTTGAGAGTGACTGTGGATTTCTTTGGGTCATCGCCTTCTGCGATCAACCCCATGGACCCCTCGAAGAGGGGCTACACATGGTATTAGCGCATCGGTCATCATATCCATATTCTACAATTCCCACTCGTGAAGGTAATTAAAGCGTATGTTTGGTCACAGACTTTATTGCGTTCTATTACCCGTCCCATCCTTTCAGTACTGGAGGAGGCTAGGACTACTATCCTAAAAGGAAGTACTAGGTTGACCCCTAGGTTTAAAGGACAAGATTCTAAGCGACAAACAACGACCATTAGAACTTCAGATAAGGGGAAAAACAAATAAGAACAGATACGAGGCCCAAGTATTCATCCACAAATTATGCACATGATTAGCATGACTCAAACACAAGTAAGGCCTTATTAACTTAAGAACCTAAGGCATGATATCTAGGTGAGAATGCAATAGTGAGGCAGCTTTATTACTGATTTCAGAGGATGAATTTTATTAGTTTCTTACTGATTATAACCATCAATAGTCAGGCAGCAAGTATAAAGGAGTATGTTTCCAGTTTTAATATATTTAACACCTAAAGCTTGCTTAAGCGTATGACAACACTTAGTAATTATCCAGATTATTAAAGAAACTATTACAAGTTAGTTTGCCTAAACATGCTGTACTTAGGTGTTGCAAAAGACAAAACTATTACTAGTTGTTTGGAAACATGGTGAAATTATTTCAAGGCCTTTTTCATGCAATCAGTAGTTAAACTAGGTGTTGAATGAGGTCTTAAGACATCATATCTAATGTGCACACACAAGTATGAAGAATGCAAAATTCCTAGGCAGGGTTTCTAAATGCATAAAGTCACAGTATTTGAACATGCTATGTAGCCAGTATAAGGATGACTTTTTTATTAGCGCATTATTATCCTAAGCATGATTCCTAGGTGTAACACAACATTACAGCGATATTAGAACTTGTTTACATGAACAACATGTTTATATTAACGATTAATCCTAGAGCATGATTTCTATATGATAAATTCCATAACAGGATGCTGAAGCAGTAAACGTGGGCCTAAGAAACAAGATGTCTAATGCATGATATGCTCACATACAATCAGCCCTAAACATGCACACGTAAGAAATGTACACCTAGAGGCATGGTATCTACCCTTTAACATGTATAATCTATATAACTACCATTCCCTTTCAACTATCCATTCCCAAATATTTTTTTACAAGTTATTACAGGCCAGGGAATTATGAATTAGACAACCAAAGAAAAAATAAGAAGTTACTTCTATAGGGAGCCTTCAATTAGGCCCAGATCTTCCAAATCTCAATGTCTTTGGTGTTGCATAGCCTTTCATAGTCCAGGTGTATCAGAGTTCCCTAAGGACCTCAAACTCTCCCGGGCAGTACTCACACCCAGACATAGCCAAAGAGTTGAACATGTGCAGTGTGGGAAGCGCCTGCCTTGTGTGTCTGAGTGAAGAGGGTACTCAGAGGGTACCCAAAGCAGTGCTCACACGAAGGGGGCTGAACTTAGACTTGTAAGAGCATATGTGAAAGTGTTTTTTATTTTTTTAAAAGGGGTTTAAGTAAGGAACAATTTTGAGAAAGGGTAAGTAAGAAAACAATTTTGAAGAAGGAAATGGAAGCTTAACATCACACAAAGTGTCACGACCCAAAACCTATGTGTTGTGATGGCGTCGGACACTACTGTCGGGCAAGCCAACCCCTTAGTCAATAGAAATACCTTCCGGCTTAACATTTTCGAAATCATGCCCTTCTTACACTTCATAACTAAATAATTTGATTTTTTCCTAAATCAAATACGGTAGGGTTTCCACTTACTATAACAAGAGAAATACCAACACATCCCCAGAACCCGGTGACACCAGTACATGAGCAATTTCTAAGAATTTATATATTTATACAACTCTTGTCCGAGAAATAAATGGGACAAAGGCAATTGAAGTACAATGTAAAGCTATAGAAAGACGGAGACTTTGTCAGCTGCGGAACGCCTCCGAATGAATGCAGCCCGAGTAAGTCTCCAGATCAATCATTGTACTATGAATGTACCTGAGCAAAAAAATGCACAGAAACTGTAGCATGAGTACATATACATATATGTACCCAGTGAGTATCCCTCCCAATCTCAAAGAAGTAGTGATGAGAGGTCGACTCGTTACTCACTAAGGTCCAATAATAGCAACATGAAAGAATATGATGAAAGCAGTAGGCATGAGAAGACAGTTAAGCAGCGAATTACACATATAAAGCACCAAAGTCTAAGCAATTTCTAAAAATACGTAAATACCCACTCCCATTCCCGTTTTCCTCAAATATCAAAGTAAATGACGGTTTCCACTTCCTTTTCCTCAGATGTCTGGCAAATCCATATCCTTAAAATAGTACCAAATGATTTTACGTACATAGGAGTAAGGAAATAAACAACAGGTGCATATCAAATAAGGTGATCCAGGTGATAACTGAAAATGAACACCAATGTATCTTATCCTCCTCATAACAAACACCTGACTATCCCATTATAAGTGGCTCAGAACTCAAGTGATCATAGACATACCAAGACAAGACAACCGGCCGGAGTCATAAGGGTGGTCATAAGGACTGAGGTCATAAGCTAACCCACGATCGCGAATCATACCTGCGACTCGCGTGCTGACTCGATATAATAAGCTAACCCACGATTGTGCATCGTACCTGCGAATCATGTGTTGACTCGATAATAATAAGATGGCCCATGTAGTGCATCTTACCTGCGACTCGTGTGCTAACTCGATAATAATAAGCTGACACACGGCCGTGCATCATACCTGCGACTTGTGTGCTGACTCGAAAATAATAAGCTGACCCACGGCCGCGCGTCATACCTGCGACTCGTGTGCTAACTCGATAACAACTGCATATATATATATATATATATATATATATAAGTACATATGTGTACCAACTCATGAGTGGACCCAACAGGACTCTGCCAATACCACGAATAATCGACTGGATTTAAATTACAATGACTTATGTTTCCATATCATTTCAACAGTACTATACAATTCATAACACATACAAACTACAAGTAGGGCACATAGAGGCATGCTTGTGAATCCTAAGGCTACTCGATATAGCAATATAGTCGCCTCGTATGAACTCTCATCACTCAAAATGTACGCGGCCCCCACCACATGAATACACAACAATAAGGAACCTATGGGGACATTTACTCCTTACAAGATTGGAAAGGAGACTCACCTCGTGAAGAAACCACCCCTTGGATCAAGGATGCGCCCGAATCTCCAAAATCTACCCTCGACGGCTTGCAACTAGCCACATATAGCGTAATTAAATCAATTTAAGTTCAAAGAAGAAGAATTAACCAATAAACCCAAAATTAGGCATTCTTAAAGGATTTTAGAATTTGGACCCCAGGCCTACACAATCGGATTCTGAAATTTCTTGAAGATAATATCTACCCGAGGCTTTACTAGTTCAATCACGCAATTTACTCCAATATCCATGCTCAATTCGTGGCTAAAAATCTAATTTACCAATTTTTTAGGTTTCCTTCAAAATACTAATTTTCCCATAATTTTTCATGTTTAATCTCATGTATAAACCTTGAATAAACTTGGAAATGAGAAGGACCCACTTCCTCTTGATACTTGATGAAAATCACCCTTTGAAATCCTCCAAAATCGCTCGACCCAAGTGAAGAAATGAAGAAAAATGAGCTAAAACCTGCTAAAATATCATTCTGCCCAGGTATTTACTCATCGCGATGGCGGAAAATGCTTCGCGATCCTGGAGAACAATTTTTCACCCCAAAATTTGCTCTTTGCGATCGCGGAAAGAGCTTCGCGATCTCAGAGAACAATTGCCCAACCTGCCCGTATAGCCTCCACTAGAATAGCCATAACGTTTTGCAAACAACTCCAAATGACAAATGGTTAAATGTTATGAAAACTAGACTCAAATATATACAACTTTTATGTGTTATTCATCTCCCAATTCCTAACATATTTGTAGGTATAATCTGGCAGAATCAGCCCATGTGCGACACAACTTTCTTCTTCATCTACCCGGACACCCTATAGTATAACGGCCATATATCTTTGTATCTAAATCCAAATCATGAATGGCTTACTTTTCTAGAAACTAGACACAAAAGTCTACAACTGTCTTATTTACATCATCTCAAAATTCCTTATAGATTGTAAGATATGAGCCTCCGAAGTCGAGTCAGTGCAGCAGAACATTTACTTTACGCGATCGCGAAAGTCTTTCCGCGATCGCGATTCACTGTCCCGTTTCTCACATTTTACTCACCGCGATCACGACCAATTCCCCGCGATCGCGTAGAACACTGTTGTAGCCAAAGAGCAGCAGTTATAAATGGCCTATAAATGGTCTGAAACCACCCCGAAACTCACCCCGAGCCCCTCGGGACTCACCCGAACGTACCAACAAGTCAGGAAACATAACATGGACTTAGTCGAGGCCTCATATCACATCAACAACGCCGAAAACACGAATCGTGCAAGAATTCAACTTTATGAACTTTGAAATTTCTAACTTTCATTTCCGATGCCGAAACCTATCAAATGACGTCTGATTCACCCCAAATTTTGCACACAAGTCACATTCGACATTACAGACCTGCTCCAACTTTCGAAATCGCATTCTGACCCCGATATCAAAATTTCCACTTCCGGTCGGATTTTCTCAAAAACCTTCAAATTTCTATCTTTAGCCAAATGCCTTCAAAATGACCTACGGACATCCGAATTCCCTTCCGATCGCACTCCCAACTCCAGAATCACTATACGAAGCTATTCCCAGACTCGGAATCCCAAACGGACATATATAACACCGAAATGCCTTGCAACCCAAATTTCATGAAAGCCTTCTAAAATTCTATCTTCCACAATATACGCTGGAACGCTCTCGGGTTATCCAAAACTCGATCCGGACACACCCAAATCCGAAATCATCAGACGAACCTGCCTTAACCTTCAAATCCTGATTCGGAGATCGTTACTTAAAATTCCAATCTTAGTTGATTTCACCAACTCAAGGCTTCTGCAATGAGAATTTTCTTTCCAAACCAACTCTAAACTTTCTGAAATTCAATTCCGGCCATGCCCACCGGTCATAATACCTGAAACGAAGCTGCTCACGGCCTCAAACCGTTGAACGATGCGCTAGATCACGAAATGACCGGTTGGGTTGTTACATTCTCCCCCCACTTAAACCAACCTTCGTCCTCGAACGTGCTAAGAACTGCTCTAGAGCTTCCTGAAATCACTGTTTAACATCTCGAGCACCTATCCGTGCTTTCACAACCTAGTTGAACACATAAGGTTGATAAAATCGTATGATTTCCTCTTTATCCATATAATGAGCTCAGAATTCATTCAAACACGTGAAATTTCTCTAGCCAGGCCTAGTTTCAATATATATATAT
>ML393893.1:0-27479 GCA_005239525.1 Nicotiana knightiana
TAAAATCCTATATTACTTGTCGAGCACGTACACTTGCGTGTGCATTGGGAAATCAACCAACACTAGCCGCCTAATATTCACGGGATTATCCTTCCACCGATGTCTGACATTTTATATGGCTTTCCTTATTCGTTTGATACTGACACTTGATACATCTGAGTTGTTGAGATAGAATACGAGATTGAAAAAAAATAGATCTTTAAAAGAAATTTATGGAAGATTATGTAACTTGCTAGTTTACCTTATTATTGTTGTTTTGCTTCATATCTCTTATAATTTATCGTATTGCTTTATTGGACCTCTAGTAAGTGTCGATGTCGACCCCTCATCGTTACTTCTCCGGAGTTAGGCTAGATACTTACTAGGAACACGTTGATTTACGTACTCATGCTACACTTCTGCACTAAATGTGCAGGATCTGACTGGTTCAATTGGTGGTTATCTTGGCGCGTAGGCGCAGTTGCTGAGGAGACTTTATGATGATCTGCATTCTAGGCTACGTATCGCAGCCCACCTCCATCGAACCATTTACTCTATCTTGTCTTACTTACATTCCAGGCAGATGTTGTATTATTATCGTACTCCTTAGTAAATGCTCATGCACTTGTGACACCGGATTTTAGGATGTTCTAGATGCTGTTTGTGATTTTGCTTAGCATTTACACACTTTTATTATCTATTCTATTTAAAGTGTAAGTTTCCATGATTTTAATGAGTTGATTTTTTTATATAATAAAATTCACGATTTCGAAAATAATAAAATTCACAATCAAGTTGCTAGTTCACCGTTGGCTTTCCTAACAATGACGTTGGGCACCATCACGGCCTATAGTGAGTTTTGGGTCGTGACAATTTTGTAGCAACATCTTAAAATTATGTATGCGTAATTCTACCTAGTAAGAATTTCATCTTACATAAATCTGGGATTAAGGTTATTTTAGGTACACTTAGCCTTAAATTCCCTAATTCTAGATTGTCTATTATTTTCTTGAATAACACCAACTGCTCTTCTAACATGAGTAATTCCGGTCGAAATTAAATAAAGGCCACTTTTAATGATTTAATTATAAACATGACATGCACATCTAAGATGAAAGATATCATCAAATGGTGGTTGCAAATGCAGTTTAAAAGTGATATAGCGGCATTATTCTTAGAATCATTATCAAATGACACACAATACTTTTTTATTAAGAATGTAAAATGCATCAACTTCGTAAATAGTAGTATTTATAAAAACAACAGTATGACTTTGATTTTCATCATTTTTAAAAGCGATAATATGTTTTTGCATGCAAAAATTATCATCCATCCAATGATATGTAATTGTCAAATAATAATTTTCATTAACAACATTACCAATATCCGACGTGAGAAAAACTCTACAAAGAAGGTGCAAACAAATAACTTATGTATGTCTGATATTGTCCATGAAGCCTAAATATATCAGAACTACAAGTACTTCTAGGGATACTTTTAAATAAAAGAATATAAATCCTTTAAATATACATAATAAGATACCCAACATTGCTAGGTGTAGGTGATGTCTCGTCTTCAATTTCTAATTCATTATCTTCTATACAATAATCTTCTTGTAATTGTTCATAATATATATTATTATCAGGTAATGTTATAGAAATATGTGTAAATTTATTTATATTACTACCAGAAGTTGAAGTAGCACCTCTTTTTCTATTTTTCCGATTCTTAACCTTATTACAAACTCGTTTTGCAGGATTAAACATTATAAAAATTTAACTACTAATAAAAATTAAATACGTAAAATTAAATGTGCAAATAAAATATGAAATAAGAGAAAGAGTTGGAACGAGTGCATCGAATTCCACAATAAATTGAACACTTGACGATTTTTGAAGTCTTGAAATTGAATTTAGCAACTCCGACATTACCCAACCCAAGCACCATTGAGTAAATGATGTCTCAAGTATCGAGACAAGAAATATCTCACCCCGTACAAAACTACCACCGCCACCTCTTTCCCCTCTCCCCCATCCAAAAAAAAATCATTTTATTACTACCTGGTCTATCAAATAAATTATAGCTCATTCCCCACTATATAAATCATGGGGCTGAGTGTTGGCCAGTCAAGAATTCACATATCTAGAAGATAAAAGTAGCAAATATGAGGATGTTGAGATGGATGTGCGGGCATACTAGGTTGGATAAGATTAGGAATGAAGTCGGGAAGAGGGTGGGCGTGACTCCGGTGGACGACAAGATGTGGGAAGCGCGACTTAGATGGTTCATACACGTGCAGAGGAGAAGCCTAGATGCCCCGATTAGGAGGTGTGAGCGGTTGGCTTTGGCAGGTACGTTAAGAGGTAGAGAGCGGCCTAAGAAGTATTGGGGCGAGGTGATCAGACAGGACATGGCGCGGCTCCAGATTTTCGAGGACATGTCTCTTGATAGGAAGGTGTGGAGGTCGAGCATTAGGGTTGTAGGTTAAAGGGTAGTCAAGTGGTTTTCCTCTTTGTCCCGGTTTCCCTCTTTGTACCGACGAGTATGATAGTATTTTGTCTAGCACTGCTAGTGATTTATGTTGCGTTTCATACTTTTACATAATATTTGTGTTACTTCTTTTCCATTTATTTGTTGTCTCTCCGTTGCTGATATTATTTTTCGGATTTTGTTAACACATATCTATTGTCTCTAAGTCGAGGGTCTCCCGAAAATAGCCTATCTATCTCGTCCGGGGTAGGGGTAAGGTCTGCGTACATTCTATCTTCTCCAGACTCCACTGGTAAAATTTTAATGAGTTGTTGTTGTTGTCCCTACTATATACACCATCATTCACTCCATATTCAATGTGCAAAAAACATCATCCTTCTTTCTTCACACTTTTCTTTCTATTAGTAGCTACACTTTATTCAAAACTTGTAATGACTTGTAGTCTTAAAGAGATTAATGTATGAAATCACTGCAACAATTGTTGAAATCGAGAAGTCTCATCCTCATTTCAATGCTCAAGAAGAACTATTCCTTGAAATCAAAAGGTTTCTGAATCCACCAAACAATCACTGACCAAACTTCTGAATGGTGACTATGGGGAGTTTCTAGAAAATCCTAAGATGTAGGTTGCTGCTAAGATAGCAGCTTGTCTCGAGCGCTATTATGATAATCTACAGCTCAAGAAAGCTCGTGAAAACCAACAAGATTTCTTAGTGGAAGAAATTGGTGTTATGCAGGATGAGGAAAAGACTAATCTCTTGAACTTTTTTCTGCAAAAAAGGTTCAAGGAAATATCTGATTATCCCCGGGAGTCACCTGGTCTGCTATGGAAATATATTTCAATGGTGGCTTCAATTATTTTGGTGAGGCACTGTGCTGCTTGCCCGTATGATCAAAGTAACTCTAAAGAAGCCATGAGATAATTGGTTAAGTCAAAGAAATGTGAATTGGTTGATTGGCCACATAAAAATTTAGAGATGAAAATTTTGACTTTTAACACCATTAATCCAAAATATAAGCAAGTAGTATCTCAATACTGCCCAGAAGAAGCTGCTCATGGAGGAGCTCTCAAAAGGCACACACAAAATAATAGTTAAAGGAATAGGTCATGAGGCCATCATTGGTCATTTAATACGTCACATTGATGTTGTTTAGAAGGCCCTCCAAGTTCACATGAATATTGGTTTCTTTAAGATTAACTGATTTAATGATGGTCGATATGACATCAACCATCTACAAGTTGGTTGATGACATTGAAGGACTGTAATTTATGTATATCAGCAGGTGTCTAATGAGGGATGATGAGCATGTCATAGTGCATGTGCCCTGATCTCCAAAACGTACGATGCTTGAAGAGCGTCCACATGCACTTATGGAGCAGTTGGACAACATATAATATGCAAGTTTATTTTGGAATGGGATTAGGGAATAAGTAATGAAGGATGTATGTTTTTTTTTATTTGTATTTTGTAGTTGATATTTTTTAGTTTGGTGTAATTTTGCTTCTACAAGAAGTGCATTGGGATGTAGTAGCATGGTTGTTAGTCTTCTTCTTGTTTATGTGTCATCACTTGGTTCTTAATATATTTTGTGAGTTTAGATGATCTCTTCGATTTAATATATTTTGTGAGTTTCATTGTCTAATTTATGATGAAAGTTCCTGCTTCAACATTATATTTAGTTGTAAATCTTTTATCTCATTTGCATTTTATCAAATAATATCTAATAGTTTTTTTTATAGTACTAGACCCCACCGTGTGGGATAATACTGGGTATGTTATTGTTGTTGTAGTTTTCTCATAGTAATTTTATGTGTTTTTTTTCTTGTAGCTACATGTCTCTTTTTTTTATATTTAAAAACAAATATGTCATGTTATATTTGATAAGATGTGTTATACAAAAATTGTGTATCCTTCCCCTTCCTTCTTTTTGTATACCTTTTAAATTAACTAGACTATGGTTCTAGTCGAACCAAATGAACATTGAGCAAATGATACAGTTGTCTCAGATATCGAGATAAGAAATATCCCACCCCGTATAAAATTACCACCACTACCTCTTCCCCTACCCTTTCCGAAAAAAATTATTTTGGTATTACCTAATCTATCAAATAAATTATGGCTCATTTCCCACAATATAAATTATCATTCACTTCATATTCATTGTGCAAAAATAACATCGTTTTTTCTTTTCACTTTTCTTTCTTTTAATACCTACACTTCATTCAAAATTTGCAATGACTCGTAGCCTTAAAGAAATTAATGATGAAACCACTGCAATAATTGTTGAAATCAAGGAGTCTCTTCCTCGTGTGGATACTCAGGAAAAACTGTTCTTTGAAATCGAAAGAATTTCTGAATGCACAAAACATTCACTGACCAAGCTTTTGAATGGTTGCTACGGGGAGTTTCCATATAGTTCTGAGATAAAGGCTTTTATTAAGATAGCAGCTTATTTCAAGCGCTACTATGGCAGTCTACCGCTAAAGCAAGCTCATGAAACCATCAAGATTTCTCAATGGAAGAAATTTATACTATGCAAAATGTGCAAAAATTGATCTCTTCAACTTTTCTGCTTGTACTCTTATTTGACCTACCCAAGCGATGAGGGTGTTAATATAGATTTATTTTACATCCACATAAGTTTTATCCAATCGCTGTTGTAACAAGTTTCTTGTGGTAGGTAGGATTTTTCGTAACTGTGTCAATATTTAAAAAAGTAAGTAAATGAATAAATTGTTATAGTGATAAGCGGTGTCATTTTATATATATATTTTGCTTATTATCTAGATGTAGTTGGAGCAAGTAGATTTGTCCATGCTCATGGGTGGCTCTAGGGTAAGGCCACTACAACTTCTGGTTTAGGCCCCCATGAGTCAAAGACCCTCCAAAAAAATTTCTATTGGTAATAATTATTTATATTAGTAAGATTTTTCTAAGTAAATAAAATATTAATATTTTGTATCAACACACTACATTGGTTTTAGTTATCAAATATTTTATTAGTAGATATGAATATTTGAACAATTTAACTCAAATATTAAAATATTATCAATATTATACTGTAGAATACTTAAAAACTTGAAAGAAAATTTGTTAAAACCATACAATTTTTTTGGTTATCTAAATTAATCTTGTCTATTTGTCCAACCGTTGTCACTTTACTAATGCTATTTCCTCTCATCTTTTAACTTCTGCTTTATGCCTCCGATATAAAAATTACTTTTAATGTGGAAAATTCTCAATAAATAGTTTTTGGATAAAAAAATTTTATGCAACAGTTAGTGTATATATAAGTTAAACACGTTAATTTACTAGTCTAAATCATTTTTATTTTCTTTCTTAAACAAATCATTTCTCTTAGTACCCTTTACTTTTTTCTATTACTTCATTTCAAACTCTCGCTGTCTCTTAGATCAAATAATTACGGAAACCAAACTTAGGATGGAAACGGGGATTGCATTCCGAGAAAACAGACTACTTAAGCATTGTGTTTTTGGGTGTGTTTGGTATAACGTTTTCTTAGAAAATAAGTAGTAATTTTATTTATTTTTTGGTGTGTAGTATGCAAACTAAGGAAAATGACTTCTCGAGAGTATTCATAAATAATTTAGATATAATAAACATGAACCTATAAATTTTTTGGACCCGTTTTAGACATAAAACCCGTTCTTTACCTGGGCTGCCATTATCGAATAATTAAGTAAAAATAGCACGGGTTAGTCAGTTTTCGGACTGGTCATTCAAAAATAGCCAGCGTTTGCAAAGTCATTGAAAAATAGTCACTATTTTGCTGCAACAGGGACCGGTCCAGCATAACATACTGGAGATCGGTGCACCTATGTATGAAGTTCCAACATATTATGCTGGAACTCCAACACGCGGAAAGTTCCAGCATAATACACTGGAGATTAAAGCACTTGTGTATGAACTTCCAACATATTATACTGGAACTCCGGTATATTATATTGGAACTCCAGTATTTTATGCTAGAGTATTTTTCGGATTTTGAACAGTATTTTCATTCAGATTTATTTTTACATGAAAAGTGGCTAAATTTTGATTACTTTTAAAATTGTGGCTATTTTTGAATGACCACTTATAAATCTGATTATTTTTTATTTTTTCTCAATAATTGCAAACTCAATGTTATGGGCCAGCCCACCATTTCTACTTGATACGAGTCAGCTTTGGATTAGAACTTTGTCATATTGGAATTGTCAATTGTGTAAACTAATTTCCTTATGTGATTATTCGGTCTCTTTTTTCTTTCTAAATTGTATTACGATTCAATTAAAAATTTTCGTTTGTAATTGATAACTACATGTGCACTTGATTATTTCAATGTGTCAACCACGTGGGTTTACAAAATTTATACGCAATGATACATTATCGCGATTCGACTTGTAAATAGTTTGAGTTAGAGCTATACTAAATTTTAATTAATATTTATTTTAGGGTCGTTTGATTTGAATACGATTTATATCGGGATAAGTTATGCTGAGAATTGAGATTAGTTATTCTGGTATTGCTTTTTATCCACCGTTTGATATGTTGTATTAAACATAATAATTGCATAATTTTCAAGAAGAAGGTATAAGTTATCAGGCACTAATTACCCCACTCTCTACAAGGTATAAGTTTTCTCGGTACTAATTTTAATCCGGTGATAACTTATACCGAGTTTACTAACTAAACAAAGTATTAAGATGATATTAAATTTTTATACTAGCATTATACCTTCGTATACCTCATATCGAACAACCTCTTAAAGTGGTGTCAACCTCTTTTATACATAAAGATTATTTTTCAAGAAAAAAGGCATTCACACACATATATATATATGACCTTTTTGTATGCATCGGATGACACCCTCTTCTAATTAAAAAGGTGTATTTATCGTGATACTGTGAAAATATTTTGCTAATGGATGACAGTGAGATTCAACCTCAAAACATAATCAATAATACTACGACTATATTACATCCTATGAGACATGTCATCTAAAAATTTAAATTTTTAGGTTGGCAACAAGTTCAAGTAGACAAACCCTAGTCAAAGGAGAAAAATGCTAGAAATAGAACAGATTAGTCCCAATTCGGAGATGGATTATAGTCATGTTGGATTAAAACTTATGATGGAAACAGATTGAATTTCGGTAAAACAGGCTAAACCCGAGTGTAGAATAGTAATCTCATAATAAAGCAGTAAAATTGAAAATCTCAGAGTTAATACTACATACCAAACATTAAATGAGAAATAATACAAGGATAACTAATCTCAGCATAACTAATGTCAGTATAACTAATCCTAATATAACGTGTCTTCAAACCAAACGGCCCTTAGAACTTATATGTAGCTTCCCAATCTTTTCAAACTGAAAAATTTCATAGCAAGAAAATCAAAACCCATAGATATATGATTTGCAGATCAAAAATGGAAGCTAACTGAAATAAACTTCAGCAAGTTACTCAATTAGAGGGTATTCACAAACAACAACAATAATAATATACCCAGTAATATCTCACACTATGAGGTCTGGGGAGGGTAGTGTGTACGCAGACCTTACTCCTACCTTGTGAGGATAGAGAGACTGTTTCCAATAGACCCTCGCCTCAGGAAAGTATAAGCACCACAATAATAAAAATATAGACAAGAACGGACAGTACCAAGAAGCCATATAAAAGCAGAATAAAAACATCCAGATAGTAAGGTGATCAACAATCAAATTCACTAATAAATAGGCATATACTCATTTTCAATAGCAATTTTTCTATTTTCCACCCGCCCCGCCCGACACCGCACCCACATAAGTTTCTTTCTTCTGTTATTTTGTTATTTAACTAAAACAAATGGTAGGTTAAACATTTCATTATTCTTTTAAATGAAGAGCTTATCAGTTGCGTTACTCAAACAAATTAGTACTTTTATGTTCTTTTTTTTTACTTTGTGTTGTGGTCTCCAGAAAAGGCCCTATTTGAATTCAGAAACAAGAATTTTAAGAAACTACAATTCAACTTATTCTTAATCAAATGTACTCAAACCTCCTTGTCGTTTTTATTGATCCAGATGTATTCACAAAGTCAACAACTCTCTTCTTGTTGTGTTTCAGTTGTGTTTTGGTCATTTTAATTAAAGAAATGGTTGTTAACATTGTCTCCTCTAGTCGCAATATATATACCAATACTGATATAAAAGGAAAATAATAAGATGCTCCGTTAGGCCAAGAATTATTCTATTCAATTGTCACAAATTGAAAAAAGAATTGTCAAGTAATTGGGTCTCGCAGAAAATGAGTTGATAATCTCACCAAGTAACATAAAAAATAGAGATAAAGAAAAGAGTTTAAATGTTTAATAGACAAACAAAACAGTGAGAAGTGTTTAAGCTTAATGTCAAAATTGGGGAAGAGCAAGAAAGGGAGTAGATTGCTTTAATGGTTTCAACCCGCGACCCGCACCGCGCCGCTTGAAATTTTTTTTAAAAATAGTCAACGGAGTAAACCCACACCGCCCTGCATAAGAGAAAACCCACCCCGCCCCATCCATTGCTATCCCTAATTTTCATCCTACAAATTTGCGACATGGTTAATAGAGAGGACATACACGAGGAGACAAAAGAAAATATAAATGGAGATGTCTCTTTAGAAATATATCCCGTTCTAATATTACCACCCAATAGATATAAAGTTTCACCAGTAATCTTTCTTCCAATCTTCACCACCTTCTCTTTCTACTCCTCGAGCAATTTTACACTCTCTTCAAACATTTTGCGTTTCTTTGCAATTGTCAATAGATAATTAACAATATACTCTTCCATCTGTGTGTTAATAACCATTTTTCGAACACCACATATCATATGCAAGCCCATTATGTCCACCAGCTGCCTCGTCGAAAATATCTTCCAGTGTGCAGTCTCTCTTCATTTTCAATTCAAAAGCTAGTCGCGCTACATCTAAGTGATTTCTCACATGCTCAACATCAACTTCTCCAATTCCTTCTACGTTTATTATCGAGTGATTTTTGCTCATAATATCCATAAATGTTGTTGTTTCTTGAGCTAGGAGCCTATTGCAACTATCTACGTAACATGGATTAATGCAAGTGTAACCTATAGCCAGCTTTTCCATCCCAATGATTTCTCGTACCCAATTAACCGATTCATCCTTCTTTTTGGCAATCAGGTTTTGCACAGCTCTTCTTGTGGAATCTTGATCAAGTTGCGGGTGGCTATCAAAATGATGCATCAAAACATCGATGATAACTCTTTCTACGCTGTTCCACATTTTGCGCACAAACTCCTCTGTCATTTTAGAAATCCCATCGACTTTTTCGTGCAGAAAACTGAGGAAATCAATTGAAAGCCCATTCACCATTCTGTCCTTTATATACATGACCTCTTCCATCAAGAAGTCTTCTTTCTTTTCAAGATTCTTTGAATGTAACTGAACAGAATACTGATCAAGCATTTCAACAATATTTATATACATTGTACAATCCTCGTTGTTGTCATCGAACTGATTCCTTCCTGGAACAATTGTCTGCAATGACTTCTTAGTTGAACTCACAAATTGTATGACTGCTCTCAGTGCTTCAGGGACTGTGCTAGATCACTGGCTTGGTATTTTATTGAGTTCAGTGACATTCGCGTCAAGCCTATCCTTGATTTTCCTTTGGATATCTGTTGAAGTAATCTTCACTTGAATTATCATCAATTTACGAGCTAAAACTGGAATGCTAACCGTACACTTTTTAATCTTGGATAGAAATTCATGTGTTTCAAACAGCGTAGCCTCTACGCTCTCGGATTCTTTAAAAGACTCCAAGTCAATGTTATTCCTAACACAGACATAATTAAGTCCCATTGCAGTGACTTTGTCAAGTATTAGCTCATCAAGAAACTTATGAGGAGCATTATCAGCTTTGGTCACATTTCTTGTCGACTTTGTTAGATATGTTTATTGATTCAAATGTCTTACTAGGTAATGAATCAGTACTGGCTGATAAAACATTCAAGATAATCCTGTCCTCGGGGTTTATATACTCCAATATCATCTGCTGTATTCGTTCATATGTCTCTTTATTAGCTTGGTCTAAGGTAGGAATCCCCGGCAAGTCCACAATTGTAAGATTAGGAAAACCATAGGATCAGAGTCAAAGGGTTGTTAGATATTCCATTTGTTGTGCCAGCAATTGCATTTGTCGCGCGATTAATTTCTAAGGCTACACACCACTCATCATCATCATCGTCATCGGTACTACTTCTTAGTGTCCTCGTTGTCCCATCAAACTCGAGGGAAAACTCAAGTTTAGGACTGTGGTGATTTTGAAGCTTAATAAGGACAGGAACTCGAGTGCAGAAGCATCCTTTTAACGGAATTTTGATTCCGATAAGGGATGCAACAAGGCTAGATTTACCTGAACATCTGTCACCAACCAAAACAATTGTAGGCACAGCATGGGGTTGGATACATTGTTGCATCGCGTTTAAGCCTCGTCGCAACTTATCCGCGCAGTCGAAGAGCGGGGGCAGGATTGTTTCATCGTTATATGATGACACAATGGGTGGCACATGATAATCATCTTCTTGCTGTGAATTGCTTTTATTTTCACTAATGTCCATTGCTTCTTCTCTGTTCAACAATAAGCATATGCATGAAATAAGTATCGACAATATGTGGCAGAGAGTCAGGAATTTATACAAGGACATTCCAAGAAAAGATAAAATGTTACGTTTTGGATTTAAACCCGTGAATTAAAGCAATTTCTGAACGCCTCTTTGCCACTTTATTAGACATTTTTCTTATATCAAAGGGATTCAACAACTAAAAGAATTCGTCGTTTTTATCCTATTATAATCTTTTGACAAACGAAGAGGATTCAATTGAACATTCTTTTCTCGACTTAGCTTCGACATTGAGTGGTGTAACCAAGAATTCTAACTAGGGAATTCAAAATCGAACCAATGAACAATAACTTTTGAATCATCTTTCCTTATGCTAAGAATATTGAACAATGCATATATACGCTAAAAATTACATTTGATTACTTCTCACGTAACAAAACAATCTTCATCTATGGTAAATATGATTAAATCAAAAAGGGTTAGTTAATGTTCTTTACCTCAAAAATTTAACGCGGATGTCTGGAACCACACACCCTAGCCTTCCGCCTTCTTAATTTTTACCTTTTTCAGAAGATGTTTTCCTCTTTATATGACTCATAAAAACTCTATAATTCCTCATGGTTTTGTTTTACTATTTTTTTTCTTTCTTCTTGTAGTCTTGTTTGACCTATTCAAGCGACGACGTTGTTATTTTAGATTTATCTTTAGACACACAAGTTTTATCCCGTCGTTGTTTGTTGTAAGTTGTAACAAGTATCTTGTGACAAACGGTGTCATTTTTAATATATAATTTTGCTTATTATATATATATATATACACATACTTGGAGCAAGTGAATTTGCCCATGCTTTTGCCTTATTATCAAGATTACAAAAACCATTTATTTTTTGTTGGAGAATTATCAAATAATATTTTTATACGGATAAGTTAAACACGTTAATTTACTAGTCTAAATCATTTTTATTTACTGTCTTGAACAAATTATGTCTTTTAGTACCCTTTACTTTTTTTATTACATAATCAAATAATTAAGGGAAACCAAACTTAGGATGAAAACAGATTTCATTCCGAGAAAACAGCCTATAATGCTTAGCAAGACCGAAACAACTGCTTATTATGCTGGAACTTTTTATGTTATAGCAAAATAGAGACTATGTCAATGACTTTGCAAACGCTAGCTATTTTTGAATGATAAAATTAATTAGCCCTTGCTAGTTTTACCTTAACAGATGCAGACTCAATGCTATGGGCCAGCACATACAATTTCTACTTGACACAAGTCAGTTTTGGCTTACAGCTTTGTCATATTGGAATTGTGGAAATCATTATTTTTTTCTTCTTTTTAATTTGTGTCATGATTCAATTAAAGTTTCTCGAGTTCTTCTAATTTGTAATTGATAATTACATGTGGACTTGATTATTTTCGTTGTGTCAACCACGTGAGTTTACAAAATTTATAGGTTTGATACATTATCACGATTCTAACATAGTTTGAGTTAGAGCGATACTTAATTTTAAGGTTTTATTTTCAAAGTCAAACATTTAAAGCGATGCTCTTTTATACATACAGATTCTTTTTCAAGAAAAAGGCATTCACACACACAAGACCCTTTTGTATGCGAAATGGTGTCGGGTGACATCCTCTTCTAATTAAAGAGGTGTATTTGTCATGATAACGTGAAAATATTTTGCTAATAGTTGACGATAAGATTCAACCTCAAAACGTAATCAATTTTTTCGAGAAAAAATACAGACGCACACACATATAAAAACTATTTTTGTGTGCGAAAAGATATCGGATGACACCATCTTTTAATTAAAAAGGTGTATCGATCTATGAGACATGTCATCTAAAAATTTAAATTTTTAGGTCGGCAACAAGTTCAAGTGGACAAACTCTAGTCAATGGAGAAAAATTAGTCCCAATCCGGAGATAGATTATAGTTTAGCTAAGACATATAGTGCCAAATAAGATAAATTGAGGGACCAGATTTGAATTTATTTATTGGTCGAAATAGGCTAGGCTTGTGAATTTCACCTGACTGTGAATTGGTCCTGTCTAATTTTATTTGTACAGGTCCCCCCAATCTATTCACTCCATTTATATTCAAACCCTAAATTTCTTCCTTAAGCCATGTGACAGTAAATAATGCTACATCTGTTCACGTGGATAATATTGTGTATCCAATCACCCATAGCGGCGGAGCTAGAATTTTCACTAAAAAGAGTCAAAATATAAAGAAATAAACTCACCAAAAATCAAGGAGTGTCATTATATAATATATATACATATTTAAAAAATTAACAAGCTAAATATTATATTTTTCCGATAAAAGGGTGTCAGTTTGGGTGCATGTAGCTCCGCCACTGCCCACATGGATTTCTTTTAAGTTAATATTGCCATCCCTTTCGAAGATGTCGATAAAAATGCTGTTTTTTTCCCACTCTTTTTTAAAAAGCAGATAAACGTGGAAAATAAAAGAGAATCCTAAATAGGTGTTTGAACCATATTTGGTTGAAGTTCAAAATAAATGTATTTAAAGTTGTAGTTGTGTTAGGCTATTTGGAAGTAAGTAATTAATTATTCATCGTAATTGTTTTGTTTCCATTGTAATTTTAAGAGAACTCCATTTATGGGCTTGGGAGTGAACTTGGACTTTTCTCTACCGTGGAAATTGGGCTTATTAGGAATTTGTAGGGATCTACACACGAATAGCTAGTTGTAGGGGTGTACAAAGGAAATCGACAAATCGCACCATCGATAATTTGAGTCAAACAGAGAAAAAAAACCGACATAATTTGGTTTGATTTGGTTTGGTGTTAGGAAAAAAATTCGACAATAATTTGTTTGGTTTGGTTTTAACTAAAAAAAGTCAAATCGAATCCAAACCAACACGACATTTGTCGCGACCCAATTTAGGATCATGACCGACACTTAGGAGCAAGTGCCCCCAAGTAAGCCTCATCGGTGTTTTACAGAAAATCGGACAGAGTTTCCCCTGTTTTTGGACTATCCAAAAATTTCCTGTCACAAATCAATAACCAAACATCATAGTAGCAATCCAAAAAATAATAACTTTATCAATTAACCAATATAAGTATCTACCATTAATAGTCCACCCACTAACATTTAGAAATACTAATTTATCTCCAACTTTGATAAGAAAGAGCAATACTCAACATAAGTCTATAATAACAAAAGAATACTCATGATACTAAAAGCATGACTATGGAGCGACTCTAAAAGTTCAAAAAAAAAGATCATAAAAATAAATAAAATCTCCGCCCACGCGAACAAGTGCGAGGCTCACCAAGAACTATCAACGTGTGCGCTCTAATTAACGAAATTATCGCCCACGTCAACTGTTGTCTCTGTAAAAATTAACGGGGAATGAGTCGCTAGCTCAGTGAGTAATAACACTTAACCATAACCGTTTCTATTGGGGACAAGTCAGAAAATATGCTAGTATATATATATATATATATATATATATATATATATTAAACAGAAAATATCATAAGAATGCCCTTTCAGAAACAATATACAATAACTAGTCTCATCGTGTTTTTCATGTAATATAACACAATTGACACTTCAGTAATAAGCTCGGTAAATACTGTATAATATCATTCATATTTGAGAGGTTTCAATAAATGGATCATGTAATCGGTATAACTGTGCACTTCTTCGCAAGAAGTCAAATATAACGGTAGCCCCTACTCAAGGAAAATCAGTAACGATATGCTAGTTTTACCTTCCCACTAGCGAGGGTTATAACAGTAATCGATAATTACAAGGTGCGCCAGGTCTAACGAACCCACCGTTAGCTACGGGATCCTTCAAAATCTACTCCCATTTATACTTGTCTCTGTAATCCGTATATACTCGTACGAAAATATTTTAAAACAATATAGGGCATTTCGGTTCTTATCAAATCATGAAATTTTGTTTCAATAACGGTAAATCTTATCTCAAGTAACGATAAAACATATTCAGTAACAATGAGAATATTCAGAATATCGGTAATTATCTCAAATAAATATAGTTGTATCATATCAAGTAAAGGACTCGTCCCACATGTAAATTCAAAACAGTCGGTAACATGTTCATATTAAAATCATATGTAAATCATGCTAGTTGTAGAAACCCAAATTGCGGTAAGGTTACTACTCACCTCTTGATGGCCAGAACTCGACTTCTTATCGATCCAAATGCTGAATTTGTGTGCAATCTATAAATCAATATAAGTCTAGTGTTACCACTTTTCAACTCTATAATCTATTTCACTTTCAGTAGATTTTTTTCCCCCGGTTATAACCAACATCTTGGTTTCACTTTATGGCATCCATTAGACTATGTATCATCCTTTTTAAAAAATCTATCACTAATTTACTCTTCCAAAATTAAAAATCTTTGTACTACTCCTTTACTAAATCATACGCGAAACTCGCAGAATTAGTAATAATAAGTTTATATCTTGTATCCTCTTAATAACTTGTTAAAAATACAACAAATTGATTAAGTTCTTTGTTGCTATCTCCCTAAGATTCTAAATAATAATATGATTTTTTCCCCCAACTAATACATCAAATATAAAAATTGATTTCTTATGAACATTCTTGAATCCAAATCAATTGGAACCCACTGAGTTACTAGTATCACTATTTAACTGAAATCATGATAAATCAAAGGCACCCATATCAATGGAATAATAAGATATACCTTGAATTTAGAATAAAATTTGTTGAGAATAATAATATTGAAGCACCAGGTCGCTAGCAACTATGAAACTCTGCTTGATTTCCCCCTACCTTGAAACCAGAAGCTCTCGTCACTTTCTCGTCTATGATTTTTTTTTATGCTTTAGCTTATGTTTCTTTTTAGCCGCGGCTTTGCTGCATTCCCCTTTTCCCTTTTCCCATTCCTCTTTTTCCTTTCTTTGTTTTTGTAAAAATTGCACGGGGCGCCCTATTTGGTCGCCCCCATTTAATCTATACCCACTTTTTAAAAAAGTTTTAATTTGTATCTATTTTAAAAATAACTTCAGGCCTCTTTCTCATCCTCCTCCTCCTTCTCCTCATTCGTTTTCTTCTTCTTCTTCTTCTTCTTCTTCTTCTTCTTATTATTATTATTGCTCGGGTGATAATGATTTTATATGGTGGTTGTAAATATATTTTAATGTAGTTTATGATATTTTATAATGGTCAGCTGTTATGACGCTTTATTTTTTTACTATTGCTTAGGATTTCTTCTTCTTATTTTTCTTTATCGCAAAATGGGTTCATTAGATTTATTGTTGTTTTGACAAATTGATGATTGAGGTTTGTTCCTGATGATATTTGGAGGTTATGTTTCAAATTTGAGTTCATTTGGAGTAGATCTAGGTATTAAATCGTATATTGAATTATTATAATTCGAAGAACACATTTCTATTTTTAGGCATTTTTCACTTTAGACTTATTAGCCTTAAGTGAAGGAAAACGTTTGTTGCACTCCAGACTTTTTGGCCTTAAGTGCATCTGAAGTGCATTTTTTCACTTCAGACTTATTGGCCTTAAGTGTAGCAAAACATTTGTTGCACTTCAGACATTTTGGCCTTAAGTGCATCTGAAGTGCAATTTTTCACTTCAAACTTATTGGTCTTAAGTGCATCTGGAGTGCAATTTTTCAATTCAAACTTATTGGCCTTAATGCATCTGAAGTGTAAATTTTCACTTCAAACTTATTGGCCTTATGTGAATGAAAACGTTTGTTGTACTTAAGATTTTTTGGCCTTAAGTGCATCTGAAATGCAATTTTTCACTTCAGACTTATTAGCCTTTGTGAATACCTAATTTTTGCATGCTTTTAATACTAGTATTTGGATGATTTTAATTGTTTGTGCATTTTTATTTGCATTCCTTTATTAAAAATACCAAAAAAAATTTTTACCTTTTATTTGTATATTTTAGTTTTGTATCTTTAAATTATATACACCAAAAAGATTTTTCTTTTACTTGTATATTTTTTTTAGGAATAAATAAAATAATTAGGGGTTAATAGTTTAGGCTAGTGTATTTAATTAACATTAAACCAAAATTGGCCCAAGATTTGAGCCCAATTTGGCCATACCCGATCCAACAAATAGCCTGCCAAGATCTGGTCCAAAATGGCATAGTTTCATCATTAAACTACGTCGTTTTATTAAGCGAAACCAAGATTCAATCTTAGCCTTTTATTCTCTCTTGATCCAATGGCCTTGATTCAATTTCCCATTTAGTATATAAGACCCAAAATCAGATTTTTTGGGCCTCATTTACACTCAACCCAAACTCTCTCCCTTCTCTCTCCCTTCTCTCTCCTTCATCTCTGCCGCCGCCACTCCATCCACAGTATGTTTTCTTTAGGAATAAATAAAAAAATAATTAGGGGTTAAGAGTTTGGTCTAGTGTATTTAATTAACATTAAACCAAAATTGGCCGAAGATTTGAGCCCAATTCGGCCATACCCGATCCAACAAATAGCCTGTCAAGACCTGGTCCAAAATGGTGTAGTTTCATCATTAAACTACTTCATTTTATTAAGTGAAACCAAGATTCAATCTTAGCCTTTTATTCTCTCTTGATCCAATGGAATTGATTCAATTTCCCATTTAGTATATAAAACCCAAAATCAGATTTTTTTGGCCTCATTTACACCCAACCCAAACTCTCTCCCTTCTCTCTCCTTCATCTCTGCCGCCGCCACTCCCTCCACAGTATGTTTTCTTTAGGAATAAATAAAATAATTAGGGGTTAAGAGTTTGGGATAGTGTATTTAATTAACATTAAACCAAAATTGGCCCAAGATTTGAGCCCAATTCGGCCATACCCGATCCAACAAATAGCCTGCAAGGACCTGGTCCAAAACGACGTAGTTTCATCATTAAACTACGTCGTTTTATTAAGTGAAACTAAGATTCAATATTAGACTTTTATTCTCTCTTGATCCAATGGCCTTGATTCAATTCCCCATTTAGTATATAAGACCCAAAATCAGATTTTTTTGGCCTCATTTACACCCAACCCAAACTCTCTCCCTTCTCTCTCCTTCATCTCTGCCGCCGCCACTCCCTCCACAGTATGTTTTCTTTAGNGATGGCGCCGCCCGCCGGGATTCTCCACCGGCGGCGGCCAGCCTCCAAACAATCACAAAATTTCACCATCTCCTCGTCTCCTCCTCCTCTTCCATATTTCCAACCTAAATTCTCGAAATCCTCACCAATCTCCTTAAATATAAGAAAATCCGAAAAAACCCTAGCCTCTTTGCCCCCAAATTGATGAAGTTTCGCTCCCCTTTTTCACATAAGACTTGCATATACGTGTATATTTTGCTTGGTTTTATCTCTTTATGTTAGTTTCAAGTCCAAACTCCACTGACCGGAATTACGGTGACCACGCTGCCACCACCCCACTGTCGTACCTCAACCCTCACCGCTGACCTCTCACCTCGCTTCCACTGCCTCTCATTTCTATGATCACACTGGCCTCAGGCGAGGTTTTGTTGTCGATTTTCATCGAAACTAGCCGTTTCGATGAAAATCAACAATAGAAGCTTGCTCTAGCTGTACCACTGTCCCACTATATCTCGCTGCCTAATAGCCGCTACGCCACCGTTGTTCGGACACTCAAATTGGGTAAACTCGAGCCTTAATGCTTTCCTCCATTTTGTGAATTTTCTGTTTTCCTGTCATTTGCTTGTAATTCTGTCATAGTTGATCTGCGGTCAGTGTTTCGTGTTAGTTTCATTGATCATCAATGTTCATCGTTCGCTTAATATTTTCGAATCATGTACTTAGTCGATTGTTTAGGTTTCTATTAATCGTTGTTCAATAGCTTATCAATGTTCATTTGAGTTGTATTTCAGGTAGTGTTTCCTGATTCCAATTGTTTGCTGTTTAGTTCTCATAAATCGATTGTCTTTAGTTTGTTTGAATATGTAGTTCGATTACATATAAGTCTTGTTTCTGTTTTGCTAGTTCTTAGTTGGTTTAAGTTTGAGTATATAAGATGAATTTCAGTCATGTGTAGATAAAAGCTGAATACTTGAGTTTAAAGTACATGGTTGTTGGGTATTTTACTGTTTTAAACATGCTGGAAACAACTGCTCTGCTTTGTGTCAGAATTTGGTGAAAAATGGACTGGTTTGGCACACAAAAGTTAGTCCTTTTGGACAGATTTTTCGTGAACCAAAATCTGTCCAAAAAGACTTATTTTTCCTACTTAAAGAGGGCATTTTTCAGACTTAAGGGGAATGGATCACACAATTGCTGAACATCTTTACACACTAAAAAAAAAACACAACTTTGAGAGTAAAAATCAGCAGCTAAAATATCCAATAGCAAGCTGAAAATTCCGAGATTGGTGAGCGTTTCTTAGAGTGCAAAACTTGTAAGAAATAGAGGGATCCTAGTCAATTTTTGGGGCAAATAGCTACTAGTTTCAAGCTTTGTACCGCTAGGATATTTCTGGTTGATCCTCTTGGGTTTGAAATCTACCGTTTGTTGCTGTTTTTGCTGCTTCGTTGTTGCCGTTCTGCTGTCCACCTTTTGATTTTGGAAATAGCTGACTTTGTTGTGTTTGTTCTTCTTTCTTCTGTCCAGGTAACTTTCGGACCATGTAAACTCCTAAAATCAAGTTGGAATGAAAGCAGTCATGCCTGGAAATATTAGTAGATTCATTCGTCTATTGTATTTCATTTTTACATGCTCTTGTGTGTCGGATAATGTTATGANTATGCCAAAGTTTAGGATATAATTCTGCTTGGCCTTCAGTTGTGTGGTTGTGTGAAAGGAGTATGTATTAAATTTTGAACCCATGTAGTTTCATGTTTGTCCCTTTGTTTGTTGCCAAGCTAAACTTTTTTTTTTCTTCTTCTTTTCATTGGCCACTGTTTGGTCATAGTTATAATTTTATTTTAAAATTAAGTGGTCTCATTTTCAGTAGTCTTGTTTAGACATTCACAAATAGAGTTTCAATTAAGGTTGAATGAATATGGTGAATATAGGTTCTTCATTTTTTTTTCAATAAAAGAGGTTATTTTCTCATATAATGTGTTATGGCCTTTTGTTTTAAAATAGAGTGTGAGACTACCAATGTACTTGTATTCTTGATTGAGCATGAGATGGACTAAATTTCTTGATTCATATGAGGGTCTCTCTATTACCATGATTTAGCATGTTAAAATTCAAAGGATATTTTTATATAAGTTGTTACAAAGATTATTTGCTAGTTTAAGTTTTCCATTTGGTTATTAGAGTTGGACCACATAAGTTGAACATCATATGCAAGTTAATAAATATTTTAGCTGGCCTATTTTTTTTAATAAATTCCAGCAGCCCAAAAGCTCTAGAATTCATAAGATGGTCCATTTCTCTTTTAACAAGAATTTAACTCATTTCTTTAAAATGGATAGAGTTGGTCCAACATTTATTTGCATAATTTTCCCAACGATAAGGCTATAAAAATAAAGATTTTTGTTACTAATTAAATTAATGCATTTCCTTCTAATTAATTTAAACGCTAGGCAATTAATAGGCGCACTTTTACTTCACGGAATCGTTTGCGTAGCGTGATGCTTAACATTCAATAAATTAGTTAAATAATCTCATATCATACCTATTAGTTTAGTTAATCCTTGCTAAAATCGCGGATTCGCTTGCGTAGCGCGCTAATTGACTTTTAATAATTTTCAAAAAATAATTTTCTCAAATGTAGTAATTTGTCAAAAGTACTACAAATAATTGATTGTCATGATTTCGGATTCGCTTGCGAAGCGCAATTGTGATAAGTTAATTAATTTTGTTATTCGATCATGCATTCGCTTGCGTAGCGTGGTTATGACAACGTAATATTATCCAAATCATTTTGTTTAATAATTCTAATAATCAAGAGATAAAAGCGGATAGGTAAAACATGAAAAGCTAATAAAGCTCAGTTTATTCAGAATTAATTCAAGTTGAGTTTAAGTCAATAAAGCGATTGTGCTAGAACCATGATACTCGGGGAATGCCTTACACCTTCTCCCCGGTCAACAGAATTCCTTACCCGAACTTTGTTTTCGCGGACCGATAAAAATAGAGTCAAACGTTTTTTTGACTAGGGATTCAAATAAATGGTGACTTGGAACACCGAAAAATCAATTTCAAGTGGTGACTCTGTAAATAAAATAATCCCTACTCAAATTTTTCACTTTAATTGGAAAAACTCTTTAAACCACAATCCATAGCACATATATCTATCTTTTCGGGGTTAGAAAAGGGGTGTGACAGCTCTGGCGACTCTGCTGGGGACAATCAGAATTCGAGCTTGTACATGTTGAATTTTTATTTGGCTTCATTAATTTTATATATATTGTGATTTATTTGTGCCTAATGTGCTACTTGTTCGCTTTTTACGCTTTGATATTGTTGAACTGTACATATAAACTGTCTTCTCACACATCCCCTCCGAGTCTTCTGGAAATTAAAAATTGGGCATTTGCTTGACATAGCCCACTTTCTTTGAGATAGCCGAGGTGCTTTTCACCCGGTGAAGAGTTTTAGGCGGGGGGCACCACCAGTTAAGCCGGAAAGCAATGCTACCGGTATACTGACCCTCCTCGGCTCGAGTTGTCCGCTCGAGTAAGCCATTATAGAAACATTCTCCACTAGGTTTAAACCTAGAAGAACAAACCTCATGCCGGATATCCATAGTAGGTTCACTTTATTTGCATCACGTGCATTTAACTTAGCGAAACTCGACACTGGGGTCGGGTCCGTATAAGACAGGTATCCTCTTTGAGACCATCATGTCCAATTTTGTGCTACTTGTTACATCATTTGGAAGGCTTGCTTGCGTTGTTGACCGGCTTTAGAAAATATTTGAGCGAAATTTCAAAAAAGAAAAAAGAAAAAAAAATTCTCCTAGTTTAGTACAAATAATCTTTTTTTTTTTACTAAGATTTTGTAGTAGTCTGACGTGAGGTGTAAATATTAATTACATAAAAATTCAAAAGAGAAAAATACTCAGTTTCACTGAACTACGCGGGTCTGATTCTCACCTGATGTGAGATATGTAGGCAAACTTCATAAGTTCCGGCCCCCATTTTTTAAAAATCCAAAAAAAAAAAATTCCTTTAAATAATTCTTTAGAAATCCCCAATAAAAAAATTTAAGCCCAAAGATATTTTCTTCCATTTTAAAAGAGAATAAAATCAATATTCGAAAAATATTTTTCTACCTTTTTTTTAGAAGTCTTTTTCCCAAAATTCAAAAAAAAAAATCAAAAAATCAAAATTCAAAAAATATTTTCTTTCTTCTTTAGAAGTCTTTCTTTCAAAAAAAAAGAAAAAGAAAAAATATTTTGAAAAAAAAACTAGAATCAGAAATCAAAAATATTTTCATTCTTTCGAAAATTGAAAAGAAAATTCAAGATTCAAAAAAAAAAATTACTTTTTCCTTAGACGTATTACTTTCATAAATTTAAAATAAAGATCCAAATATCCCAAAACAAAAAAAATTCCTTTCTTCTTTAAAAGTTTTTTCGAAATTCGAAAAAAAAGACAGATTCATATTCTTTGGTCACCTTTTACTGTTTGCCCTCATATTCCGGCCGTTTTTCCAAGACAACCTTTAAATCTTCCTGGGAAGTACCGAAGGGCCGTTTTTGTTAAAGTAGCCATTTTTAGTTTGTCTATTTCTTATTTTACTTTTTTATTTTTATTTTTATTTTTATTTTGTCCCCATGCTTAGTCGTTTTTACTGAGAAATCCTCTAAGCCTTTCGTGGAAGAATCAAAAGGCCGCTTTTATACTAATAGTCATTTCTCTACTTTTTGTGTCTGCTAATTTCAAAAATAGTAAATAGATCGAGTCCTAAATGGCGTTTTTCTTTTTTAAAATAAATAAAAAGGAATAATCAGAATTTCATATAGCTTAGGAAAGTCCTGACCCTTTTTATTCTTAGGTTCACCATGAATTCTCCACAAAGAAGCAACCAGAAAAGGGTAAGGGACGAGACACCTCCTATGTTTTTGATAAGAGATAAGACCCCGAGTAGTCTCTGTAATTGGTGGGCTAGTTTTGCGACATGGGAACGAAATCAAGTATTTAAGCACCTCAAGTTCCTCACAAACATCATGGGGATTAAGCCTAACAGAGATTTAATCGAGGCTCTAGTAGGTTTTTGGGACCCCCTGAACAATGTATTCAGGTTCAAAGATTGTGAAATGACGCCAACATTGGAAGAATTAGGTGGCTTTACCGGATTAGGGAGGGACATTCGTGGGAAAAAGCCTGCTGCTCCGAGAAAAATTGGTGTGAACAACTTTTTGAAAAAGTTATGCCTCCGTCGAATTCCGATGGGTTGCCTGGACGAAGTTTAGGTTCCGTTGGAATATTTCTATGACAGATTTGGTGACGAGAAAGGGTTTGAAAACTTCTCGGACATAGAATTCATCAACCAATTGAGTTACGACGCATGGAGGGAGTCGAGAGTCTTCGCGTTCATGATATAATTTCTGGGAATCATGGTCTTTCCAGAGCGCGGTGGGCGCATCAGAATTCAATTAGCTGTGGTAGTCTCGTTTTTGCAAAGTAGCGAGGACCACACCATTCTTCCCATGATTCTGGGAGATATTTTTCGAGCTTTGACCCGCTGCCAAGAGGGTGAATATTACTTTGAGAGATGCAACATTCTGCTGCATATGTGGTTCATAGAGCACCTTTATCATCATCCAATAGTAATAAATTTCAATGACAACTGGCTGAATTACATCGGATGTTACCCAGACAGGGCTGCAAGTTGTAATCTTCCAGAGGGGTGAGGGCTTGGCGGACATTTCTCGGTTCGTTGAGTGCTGATAGAATCACTTGGATTATTGTTGGTTCCCTTCTGCTAGGGTCATGCATATGTCGACGTATCGTCTGTTCTTCATACTCATGGGTTTCAGAGGTTTCCAACCCTATGCACCCCTACGCGTCATACGCCAGCTAGGGAGAGAGCAAAAGAGGCCCCCGACTGAGGACATGTGTCCGTTCATGTGGGAATTCAAGGTAGAGGAACCTCCAAGGGAGTAATATGCACAAAAGGTTTGGTTTGGTGGTCAATTTTCTGATTTGGACGAGATGGTAGCTGATCGTCAATGTGGGGAGGTAAGCCTCGCATACCTTGAGTGGTTTCACAACTAGGCTATCCCGGAGCAAAGGCCAGAAAGATCCATACGGCATGCGACTGATTGGGAAGAGGAGATCGAGGCCAGAGTTAGAGAAACCAGAAGGGAAGTAACACTAGAGTTCCAATCCCGTATTGACATTTTACAAGAAGATAAAGGCATTCTGGAGACAGCCATGGACATACAACAGGTTGATTTCGAGCGGGAAAAGGCTAAGTGGGCACAAGAGAGGCGAGCACTCAAAGCTCAAATTAGGCAGGAAAAAGTGATCACTACCGCTCAACAACAAGAAGAAAGAGAAGCTCAGTTCGAGGTGGTCCGTGATCATGAGCACAGAGATTTTTCTCCATTAATACAAGGTCTGAGGGATCAGATAAGGGGAGTTGAGTCAATCAAGGAGCGCCAGATCGCGGAGTTTGAAATTGAAAGACATCACTACCAAAGTATGATCAATCGGTTGGAGGGGGAGTCACTGGAAATTCGGCACCAAAGAGATATGGCCTTGGAGCGCGAGCGTGATGCACTGGATCTAGCTGAGACCCGTGGTCAACAAAATCAAGAGTTTCACTTGGCTCAGGAACACATTAAGGGAAAGATCCTCGAGGTAGCCACATATACCTCCCGAGCTTGCAGGAGTTGTCAGGGAATGACGCTTGAACGATTTGCTGAAGTATCATTGAACATCGCTCGTCACATATCTGCAGATTTAGAGAGGATATACCGCGATGTTGGAGGTCAGCCGCAGGAATAAGCTCCATGAATACAATAATTCTGGTGGATTCTATTGAAGAATTTTAGATCTTCTTTTAGCTGGCAGTCCATTTTGACTGTTCCTTTGTGATTTTTGAGTATGTAAGAGTCTATTGTTGTTTTGAGTCTTATTATTTTGCCCTTTGTCTTAAAAAGTCTGTTTGAGTCAAGTCTAGTCTTGTTTAAATGGTTATCTTTATGTAATTCTTGTTATTGAGTCTTGTATCAAAAAATGAAAATCAATGAAAACGATTTTGTTATAGAAAAAATTCGAAAAGAAAAAAAGAGGGTCGTGTACCTGAACTACGTAATGATCTTATTCATGCAGCGACATGATACGTAGGCAACCCCTAAAAGGTTAGATCAAAATATTTCAATAACTCTAAAATGAGTGAACAAAAATAGGCAAGTGAAAAGAAAAGCGAAAAAATGAGAAAGAGAAGGAAAAAAAAGAAGAGAAAAAGAAAAATTTGAGAGCACCAATAAGCAGCAGCCTTATAAGCTGGGATGAAACATGAAGCCTTCCAAAAGCATGTTAGAAATGGTGACAATATTAGGAACATGACATATTACGTGTGATTCATATGTGTAAAATGCTTAACCCTAACACGTTTGTTGTCTTTTAGTCAGTAAGCTTAAGGTGGTTGGTTTGTGGTGAAACTGGCAACACATCATTACTTCACCAGATCTAAAGGGAAGGTATCGATGGCTAATAATGATGAAATCGAGTTGGTCAGTGACGACCCCCATGGTCAGTCAGTTGAGTAAGAGTCGGAGGAAGTGAGAAGATTAAAACAACAACTGGCTGATGTATATCAGGCTTGGGTCTCCGGCCAGCCTCCGCCTCAGGGTCCCTCATAAGGAACTTCTACTGTACCCCTGGCTACTCAACCACCGCCCCATGCAACGAGCGATCATATTCTACCACTAGGCTATGTGCCAAACTACATCTTTCATGCCGCTCCTGGAACCTCTAATGTGCGACCTCCAGCCGCACCGGTCAGGAACACCCCTCTTGTCGTGTTTGGCGCGCCGGTATATACCATCCCGCCACCACCTCATGTGGCGAGGCCAAACAACGAGCCACCATCCCATGCTTGTGATGGCCAATACTGCTCTCCAAATATGGCTTTCAGGGTCTCAGCTCCATACAACCAGACTCCTCAGTACGAGTCCCCGGTGGAAAATAAAAAGCCTGCCCAGACAGTTGGGCCAGATGAGATGGCCAGGAAGATGAAAAGTCTTGAACAAAACATAAAGAATATACAAGGACCAGGCGGTCACAAAACTGTATCTTTCAGTGATCTATGCATGTTCCCTCACATCCATTTTCCGCCAGGGTTCAAGACCCCANGAATCAAGTTGAGGGAGCAAGCGGCTAGAGTCAAGCCACCCATGGATAACCATGAGTTGATCGCTATTTTTCTGGAGGCTCAAGAGCCTGATTACTTTTAGAACATGATGTTCGCGATGGGTAGACCTTTTGCAAAAGCAATCAAAATAGGGGAAATGGTCGAAAATGACCTCAAGACTGGCAGAATTGTAAGTCAAGCTGCTCTCAAAGCCACTAATCAAGCTATCCAAAATGGGTCGGGAAGTCTCGCAAATAAAAAAAGAGAGATGAGGGGTCCATGATGACTTCGGGATCCAGGGAAGTTCAAAGAGGGGGGGCACCGCACCCTTATGTTCAAGTTCAGCAGGGTCAATCCAACTACCCTCGACATTATACTCCTCCGCCAATTCCTCAATACTCTGTGGGCCCACCACAGTACACAGAGTTCAATGCTCAGTGTTATGCTCATCCTCCCAATCAGCAAGTACGGGCACCAGCTCCAAGGATCCCCCGACCTCAGCAGCAAAATTTTCGGGCACCCTACAATGCTCGTCCCAGGCAGGATTATGGTCGAGAGCAAAGGCCGGCAGAAAAATTCACCCCATTGGCTGAATCATACTCTAGTTTATTCCAGAAGCTGAAGCAAATAGGCGTGATTGGACCCATCGCTCCCCACCATATGCATCCTGATTCACATGGATTTCAAGCAAATGCTAGATGTGAATATCATTCAGGGGCCCCGGGGCATAGCACTGATGACTGCTGGACTCTGAAAAGAGCCATAGAAAGACTAATTGCTGAAAAACTGATTGTGGTGACAAATGACGAGGACCCTTTTAATGTGATCAACAACCCCTTGCCAGTACACAATGATGTTCACTTTGTGGGAATGATTGGCCGAGATCAAGAATACAAGCCGGCTGGTCGAGTAGAAATGACATCAGGAGCAATTCAAGAAGGAACGAGTCTAAAAGTAAGTCCAAGCCGAGATGTGCCATTGATTGTGAAAGGCGCCCAGAGCTTAGAGAAGGCAACTTTATTTGTTCCAAAAATCTCGAGGTTGGAAGTTCGCTCCAATGTTCCAAGCCCAAGGTTGTATGTCCTTGGAGGCCACCCCATCACAAGGCAGAACC
>ML393895.1:2293-28152 GCA_005239525.1 Nicotiana knightiana
AGATCGTTAAATGACACACTCTTGTGGCCTCCCAAACCCTGTATGTTTCTCATGGTTTGATCCAAGTTCTTCATTTTTCTAGTCATTTCCTCTTGTTCCGTATTCTTGTCAGGCTTTACGATCTCAACTGGGAACATGTTCTGAGGAGTATGCTTGTATGAATCTTGAACCTTGTAAGTCAGTTCTGGAGAGTAATGTTGAGCATCATGAGCATTCAGTTGCGGATCGTTGTTGGACTTTTGAGCAAGAGTTGGTTGAGGAACAGTGAAAGTAGGGACATTGGGTACAGTATGTGGGTCATTTCTGAGGGGTGCGGTTAGAGGACGTGGAATGGAAGTATTGGGGATAGAGGGAAGGTTAATGCTCGGACTGAATCCAGGTTGGTACATGGGTTACTTGTTAGGGAGATGGGAACTTGATTTGCAACTGACACATTATGAAGATTATTCGAAGTCCCTATGGGTAGTGGAGGCGGTGTATGTCCATTCGCCCAAGCTTGGTACATCTCTGCTAATTGTTGCTTCAACACTCTTACTTCTTCAACCAGTCCCGAACTTTGTTCGACCAATTGTCCATGGATATCACCAGTATCTGACTCATTCTCACTGTTGTTTGCCATGCTACTTTTTTCTTTTGATCTCGTGTTATAAGGGTTAGTCGCCAGTTTAAACCACAAACCAACCACCTCTGTTTAACTATATCATTAAATGTCAAACAAACGTGTTAGAGTTAGGCATTTTGCAAATATTAATCACACATTATATGTCATGCACCTAATAACATTTTCATTTCAAGAATGAGTTTGACAGGATTCATGCTTCATCCCGGCTTATTGGTTTATTGGTTTATTTTCATCTTGAATTTAGCGTTCTCTTTTCTTTCTCTCTATCTTTTTTTTTTATTTATTCATAAAGTCCTCTTTTTTTTCCAGATTAATTATGGTTATTATCGCATAAGATGCACATAGCCTACGTATCATGACGCCACATGAATTAGACCATTACGTAGTTCAGGAAGGAAATAACAATTTTGATGATTTTTTTTTTGTAAAAATAAAACAAACTAAAATATTTTTCAGTCAATTTTTTTATATACCATGAGATAAAAGGAAATATATACAAACTGACTCTAAAATTATGACTGGAATAAAACAAACTTTGATAAAAATAAAAGATTCCAAATATAAAATTAAAAATGCGACAAATAAATATGAAACTAAGAACTAATAGACTTCACTAAAAATTCAATATTNTCTTAGATGGCAATGATGATCATGAACATATGCCTCTTTCTCTGCCAATTGAACTACCTGCTCTCTGGCTTGCCCCATATTCATGTGACAATTCTGCAACAACATCTGGGTAGTGTTGAGGGCGTGCCTCATCTGATCCTCACGTCTCTGATATTATTCAATGCGACGGTTTAACACACCTCTCTCAATCATCCACTGACGCCGCTCTGCCTCAAAATCTGCATGCTGATAACCCCTCTTCTGCCTTTTTATTTCTTCCAATTGTGCATAAAGCTGACCCCTTTGAGCGTATCTAGTGTGCCCTTTCTCTTTCAAACTATTTTTTCTGCTGATCAAACTCTAGTTGTTGTTGGTGCGCATCCTCTTCGATGATACTCAAGTCTTCTTGCAACTTATTTTTTTTCGCCTCAACTCTTCTAACTAAACCAATCGTGTTTTCCAATTCTTCTTCTAAGCGGGCTGCCTCATTCTTAGCATGCTTTAAATCTTTATCCATGATCCTTAAGGCAGATTGATAATCTTTCTCAATACTTAAACGGATCTGAGCGACTCCGGCTTGTTGTTGGGCTTGTTGTTTGGCTATGGTCATCNTCTCAGGCCTATCTCTAAATGATGAAGGATCATGAAACCAAGTAACATACTCAGGGATCACCTCTCCACGATCTCGATCTTCTACCATCTCATTCAACCCTGATACTTTACTTGCATACCAGATTTTCATAATTTCTTCTTCGTCATGAGGTTGATCTTTACCAAAATCATAACAGAACTTGCTCATATCTCGTACTGGCGGCACCTCTTGTAGTCGTGCAAACTGGCGTATCACCCGAAGTGGAGCATAGGGTTGAACACCATCCAATCTTATAAGTACCAAATAAGAATGATATGCAGACTCACAAATGACCTCTTTAGAGGAAAACCAATCGTAGTTCCAAGTGATTCGTTTGGCTGACAAAGTAAGAAGCAGCTTTTTTCAAGGCATCAATCCCTTCTGGTAAGTCACATTTGTCAATTGTTTTCTGGTGATCATAAGTGTGATAGGGCCAGAGCTCACTAAAATTAGTGATAGTAGGATGATGATAAAAATGCTCCAAAAACCACATCTGTAACAAAATGTTGCAGCCATCAAAGTTTCGTGCGCCCAATTTACATCTAGTTAAAGCACGAAAAATGGAAGAAAAAAGCATAGGGACCAAAGTATAATCATCCCCTTTTGAGGTCAGAGCCTCAATTACACCTGCCAAGCGGATGTCAATGTGTCCTTCCCTTTCGGGAAAAACTACACGCCCCAAAAAAGCAACCATAAATGCAAACCTCCTATGTGTCTTCCATATTTCCTTGTTTTCCTTCGATTTTAATTTTCCTACATTCCTTTCAAAATTGCATTCTAGGCCGTACATGCAAAACAAAAATCCCAACTTAACCCACTTGCCTCCTAAACCTTCATACTCTCCGTAATTTATGTTCAGGAGCTTCAGAAACTTACCCTCATTCCCATTTTTGTGGTACAATGGGCCTTTGACGGCGAAGATTGCGGCCCCACCCCTGGAAATGGGCGATTTCCTCCAAGGTCGGAGTCATTTCACAGTCAGTAAAATGGAACACATTGTTTTCAGGATCCCAGTGCGGAATCAAAGCTTCGATCACATCCCTCCTAGGCTTGATCGTCATCATGTGAACCAAATGTCCCAAATACTTCTTTATCTGGTTTCGCTCATATTCCTTAAAATCTCTCCACCAATCCCACAACAATAAGAAAATCCGGTATTCCTTCTGACCTGGACCTCTTTTCAGATTTACCTCTTTCCCCACTCATGGTGTACCTATTTATCCAGACACAGGATTAGTTTTTAATAAAATATATTATTGACACGAAAAATCTGATTTTTCGGGTTTTGACTCTATAAAAAATAACAACAAAAACCAAATTGTGGGACTAAGAAAAAATTGGTTAAATTAGTAAAATAATTATGAGAAAGAAAAGAAGGCTCAAAATGACTATTTTTTTTTTGTAAAAAAAAGTGAGCATAAAAAACTGGCCTCTTTTGTTAAAATGACCATTTTACATTTTCGAGGAAGGTTTTAAGGCTACTTCGACAAAAGGACCGAGCACATAGGCAAAACTGGTCGAAAGAGAAAAAACTAACAAAGTGACTATATTATTATTTTTNATAGTCCATATACACTCTTTTTTTTATATTTGTATATATATATTTTAAAATGGGGTTGAACCTGATGAAGGTTGCCTACGTATCTCACATTCGGTGAGAATCAAACCCACGTAGTTTGGTCAAAATAATTTTAAAAAAAATGTTTTGAAAATTGTGATTTTATATACTAGAACCCTTCAAAATTTTATTTTATTTTATTTTTAAAAAAAAGGTATTTTATGCAAACTTGGAGGAAATTTTCTCTTTCTCTCTCCTATGTTTAATCTATCTATCCTAAAGCCGGTCAACATTTCAATTAAGCCTACCAAATAATGTTACATGTAGCACAGAAAAATAAACATGTCGGTCTGAAAAATTGGTACCTGTCCTAGACGCACCCGGACCCTGTGCCGAGTCCCGCTAAGTCCAATGCACATGATGCAAATAAGACGTAGCCTACTAGGGATATTCATTGCTTGTGGCTTGTTCTTCTAAGTTTTCAAATCTTAAAGGAGATGGTATCTAGACCTGGCTTACCCGAGCGGACAACCCGAGCCGAGGAGCGTCAAGCATCACCAGTAGTAGAACAACACTGGCTAGCTAACAGCTCTCCCTCTTAATCATGTGTGACTAAATCCTTCACCAGAAGCTGGTAGGCTAACTGGATTTATCTCAAGACAGAAATTTTGTGATGCGGGTAGGCAAACACAACATGACTACCTATCATAGGACTCAGAAGGATGCGAGAGAGGATACAATTTATATCACAGTTCAAATAAATATTAAAGCGGTAAATAAGAGACAAATAGCATATTAGGCTCCCAAAAACCATAATATCAAAAACATGATAAAAGCCAAACAATAATCAATGTACAAAGCTCGAATTCTTATTAATATTCCCCAATCGCTAGAGCTGTCACACCTCTTTTATGTTCCACACAACCCTATTGCGAGGTTGAGTTAGAAGAGTTTTTCCAATTAAAGTGACGTTTTGAAAAAGGATTATTTATTATTTAGAGTCGCCACTTGAAATTGAGTTTTAGTGTTCCAAGTCACCTTCTATTGAATCCCTTATCAAAAGTAAGATTTGACTCCTAATTTATGGTCTACGAAACAAAAGACTGAGTAAGGAATTCTGTTGACCAAGGGGAAGGTGTAAGGCACCCCTCGAGTCCCGTGGTTCTAGCACATTCGCTTTATTGACTAATGTAAGGCTTAAATCAATTTTCAGTTATTCTTGTATTTTATTGATTATGGCTTATTTATTACCGCTTAATTAATTATTATATTTTATTAATTATGTTCACCAAGATGCGGTACGCACACAAGGTATTATTTTTTGAAATTAAATGTTAAACCAATGTACGAAATGTACACATGGTTATAACATAATTATTTTAAATCTAAAGGCATCGAGACGCGGAATGCGCACATGATCCTTTTATTACTTAGGCATATCAATACAAGGCTCGGGTATGAACACATGGACTAATATTTAAAGTACATCTAATATTTTTCTAGAATATTTAGAGTATTGCAATTATTTTGTCTCTTTTAGATTCAAGATATATATTTGTATATTTTTATTATTATTATTTTTTACTTATTGGAACGAGTCTTGAATTAGCTCATGGCTCATGTCGCTCCCTCACAATTATTTTTTATTACCACTACGATTATTTTATTTCTTATAACGGGCTTTGAATTAATTCACAACCCTTATCTCACTATAAAACCCATATGTACTCCGAGCTATTTATTGATGGAATAAGCTCAAAGTTGTATTTAGGCTCAATTTTTTTCTATACTCAAAATTATTTCCCCTATTATTTTTTTTATTAGTTCCAAAATGCAACAAATTAATATGAAGTAAAGTAATATCTATTAAACTAGATGACATCACATTCAACAAACTTATAAATAACTGAAGATCTAAATATTATTACTTCCTATCTAGTTGGGTATGAATCATTTGGCAGTTCATATATACTATTCTAATAGAATACAAAATCAAATGATAGTAATATGTTCTCACCAAAATTCTAGACACACACTAATAAGTATATTGTCTATAAAGAGAAAGAAATATCGATTAATTATAATATTGTGATTCAAATTATAATATATAGACATGATTAAAAGAAAATTGACCATGTGATATAACCAAACTGATGAAATTATTTACTAATACAAAGACTCAAAATTACCTAAACTAACAATCTTAACATCAATTAAAACCTAAGCGTTATTAGACTATTTCAACTTAAACCTTCAAATATTATTAGACAGAATTTGAGTTATTTATTTTAACTCATCCCACTAAAAGAAAGGATTTGGAATGATGTTTACGTTGAAACTCAATTTAAAAATTATTCTTTTTAACTAATAGGATCCTAACCAAATCCATGTAATATGCACTACGATATTATATGAACAAATTTGAAGGAACAAAAAAAACTATTTAAAGTAAGTAAACTGGCTTACACCAAATTTATAACTAAACTCATTTATACAGCATACTAGTTAACATAATACAAGTTTGAAGAAAGAGAAAAAAAAAATAACTAAAGAGAGTAAGTTTTAATCCGAAATGAAGAATAAGGACTTAACATATTTGTAAGGATTTGCACCAGAACGTTGATAACCAAAACCAAAAATAATAAACTCACAATAGAGTTTAACCAAAGAAGTATTTTGTTGGCAAAAAGCTTTAAACAATTTGAATTTTGGGTCGTGACAAGGTGGTATCAGAGCCTAGGTTACATAGGTCTCACAAGTCATGAGGGGGTTTAGTAGAGTCTTACGGATCGGTACGGAGACATCCGTACTTATCTTCGAGAGGCTGCAGAACCTTTAGGAAACTTCACATTCTTGGATTCTTATCGTGCGGTATTGATTCAGCCTGAAGTGCAACCCTTTGAATTCCTTTCACGCATTCGTATGCGCACATGAGCATTTGGTATCAGTTGTGCACTAACGGCTTGCGATTTTATGGTTGAGGTGCGAGATATGATTGCGGCGTGTTGATGACGGGCCAGTCTAGAGGACTTGAGGCCGGGTTTTTTCTGTAGCTGGAGTAGGAAGATTTCGATTATGTGAGCACGTGATTATATGTCCATTGGTGTCCCTATTAGTGGGATTTGTGATTTGATGGCTATGTGGCAAGTATGATTTGACTGCGACATTGTGTTCAGATTGATCGAATGTGACGAGAAGGGTTTACTTGAGATGTATAAAGGACTAATGGGTGTTTGATTTGTGAATGGATATAGCTTGTTCAGGCTTATGCAGTGTGTAGATGCGAAGTTCGGGTCTTGTAGTAAATTTCGGATGTTGAAAATTGGATTCTATAGGTTACAGACTAAGGTTGAAGTAATGATCTTCAGCTATATTATATTGTCGGGGCTATATGGAATAGGGTGACGGGATCACCCCCGGGTATCTGCATGGTAAGGTTACACGGCGGTTTGACGGCTTAGGAACAACTTTTGGCACGTTCGAGGACGAACGTATATTTAAGTGGAGGAGAATGTAACGGTCCGACCAGTCGTTTTGAGCATTTGCATTTTGCTCGGTAGTTTGGGGGCACCAGTAACTCCGTATGATGTATTAAGACTTGTATATAAAATTTGAGGTCATTTGTACGTGGTTTGATAGGTTTTGACGTCGTTTCTTCAAGCATAAATGGTACCACATTAAGCAAAATGATCTCTGATTTCTTTTTTGATTGAAGCATTAGATCCATATCGTAATTACAGACCCGTAGCAAAAAAGAATCGTCGAATTTGGATATCGTATGATGATTTTATGGTCAATTTACTAAGAATTAGGTTCCTTGGTTTTTCAAATTAATTACGAAATTGCCACTGACATCGTATTTAAAAATCTGCACTATTTGCAAATATTAAAACCTACTTATCTCCTTCATTATAAGGTCAAATTGAGTGATTCAAAAGTCTAACTTGACTAAAATTTCACAAAGAATCCATTGGAGGCATAAAAAGTAAGTTTTGAGATCATTTGGCACGAGAAACGAGGCAGAATAGTTGACAGAAAAATATATAAAATCAGGATTTGTTCATTCGGTCATATTTTGAGTTGCAGAGCTCGAATTTGGGCGATTTTGGAGGCCATTTTCACCATAGGTATTGGTGTAAGTGCTATTTACTTATTTTTGGTTATATTTCATGAATTCGTCTTCGTTTTTTGGATTTGATTGATGATTTCAAAGTGAAATTGAGGGAGTTAGGGCTTGAATTTTGGAGAGTTATAAGTAGGGATTTGAAGGACCAAATGGAGTCCGATTTTGATAAATTTATATGGTTAGACTCGGGAGAGGGCGAGGGTTTCGATTTTTCCATTTTTTACTAAATTCAAGACGTGGTCCTTAGGGCCAGATTTTGGCCGATTTCGGATTTTTGGCCTATTTTGTAATTTTTATTGTGGAATTCGAGTCGTTAGCCTGTGTTGATGGTATTAATCTGATTATGGTTAGATTCAGAACTTTTGGAGACCGAGTTTAGAGACGAGGGCATCCCAGAGTAGGATTTTACGCTGCTAAGGTAAGTAACAGTTTTAACTCTGGCTTTGAGGGTATAAACTCGGAAAATTCGACATCATGTGATTGTTTGGAGGTGATACCCACACTAGGTGATGGGAGTGAGGGTGTGCACTTCGAGTTATTGAGACTTGATCCATCCTGTGAAGTTGTGAGGCTTAATGGCTATTATCTGGGGTTTGGGGTTATGTGTTTACTTGTTGTTGAACTTGTTTGCCTTCATGTTAGAGATCATGTTTAGGATTTATTCATGATCACATTGTTTGTAATCTGTAGTAGAAATTATGGTTCATGTTTACCTCAGTCTCTATTATTTCGTTGATATGTTGTGATACTTGATATGGGTTGTGTTCCTTTATTTGTTGTGAATTGTGAGGCTGGAGAAGTAAATGGCTGAGTGAGGCCGAGGTCCTGGATGTGAGGATATTAATACCATAACGCGTGAGCTCTCCGTGTAGTACGTGAGCTATCCGTGCGGATCCAGAAAATTGATATTGTAGCGCGTGAGCTGTCTGCGTAGCACGTGAGCTGTCCGTGCGGATCCAGGTATTGATATGGTAGCACGTGAGCTGCCCGTGCTTAGCGCAAAGTGTTGAGTGTTGAGTGGTGAGTGTTGAGTGTGAGTGATGAGTACTGGAGTGACACTACTGTGAGGTCGTATTCACTTTTGTTGTTGCTGTATTATCTGTTAAATTTCTTTGTGGCATTTACTAAGTTATGGGAATTTAGCTATTTATTCATGGTATTGATAAATTGTGGAAATAATAATAATAATACTGAGTCGGTTGTACTCATACTACACCCTGCACTTTATGTGCAGATCCAGGTGAGTTAGAGCGCGACGATCGTTGAGTTCAGGCCAGCTATTTGCGTAGACTGCAAGGATAATAATAATAATAATAAATGGACTGTTTTGCTTAGCTCGTCACTACTGCTCAGTTCCTTAGTTATTTCTGTTACTACTGAGTCAGTTGTACTCATACTACACCCTGCACTTTATGTGCAGATCCAGGTGAGTTAGAGCGCGACGATCGTTGAGTTCAGGCCAGCTATTTGCGTAGACTGCAAGGTAGCTGCCAGCGTCCGCAGGACCTTGTCACTCCTTCTACCATTTATTCTTTTAGACAGTACTATATTTTAGTTCATAGTTTTAGACACTCGTGACTTAGTGATACCCCGATATTTGGGGCTAGCTTCCGTATTTTTATATTAATTATATTTAGAATCGATTTAGTTTATGAGAAATTTAAATGTTGATATGGTTTTATTAATTTCATATAATGGATTTAGTAATAATTTAGAAATAGGCTTGCCTAGTAACACGATAGGCGCCATCACGACCATGTTTGAATTTTGAGTCGTGACAGGATTGTGCCAAAATATTATGATAATGTGATTATTATAGGTCAAGAATAATGGAAACACCATTTATTACATATAATAATTTTGACCATGACCATAATGGTATAACTTTCTCTTTAAAAGAGATATTCACCATATAGATGTTGATGAATATATAGTCGTACAAAATTATTGAGAGCTCTGGAAGAGCCAATTATTACTAGTTTTGAGGAATAAAATTGATTATCAATAAAACATTGTGTTGTAGTAAGTCTCAAAGAAACTTATTGAGTTTCTAAAGTATTCGCAAAAGCGGTTGGTTATATTGAGACTTATAAATAATGAGAAGATTTAATATATTTATATTACTACAACTATAGCTGGGTAATATGTATATGAAAACTTTCCACTTTATTGCCTGATTTGTAATACACAAATAAAAAATATGGTGAATAACAAGACACAATAAACTGAATGTTTATTGATATAAAAATTCATATCATAATAAACTTGTAGTTTATTGATAATTGCACACATCATGTTGTAAACCCGAAGTCTATCAATATTGATAATTTATCTAGTTGACATAATTGGTTTAGCTATGTTAATTTAAGTATGATGTGAGAATTGACATGGGTAAATATTAAAAAATTAGAAAGTTCTTTATGAATTCTCTTATATTGCTTGTTCTCATTAATTTATATTCAACTAAAATTGGGATTGAATTTCATGAATAATAGAAATAATAAAGGTGAATATGGGCTCATTCACCTGTCATGTATACCACATAGATGCATCTATGAGATGGTTATATGTGCAATTATTATTAACCTGCAACTTGGTGTTGCGAGGTAACGTGCTCAATAATTTAATTTAGAGCATAACTTCCAAAATTTCTAATCAAGACAGCTTATCCTGATAAGTTGGTCTATATTGAAGCTGGTTTAGCAAAATGATTTTTTGAGTTCCTTCACTTAATAGCTAAACTATTGCGGCATATGAGAACAAAGTTATCTATATTAGTTTGATATATCTTATATACAAAGTACATTATATTCTCTCCTCTCAAGTGGTTTAGGACCAGGAACCAAATAGTTCTATCTTATTATTATTGATATGTGGTGTATATTTTGATTAACACCATAACGCACAAAGGTGAATTTTCAAAGTTGAAGAAGCAAGTTAGTTTTTCCAACATGCGGGGGAGAAATGATAAACAGTTGAGAAAAAATTACGTGGAATGATCATCATTTCTACATCTAGATCCTCGAATAAGATAAAATGATTTTGAAGTTCATAAAAAGATAATTCATCTGCAATATATTGCAAAGCATGTCAGACGCATTTGCTAACCCTAAGAAAGTAACTATATTCTCACTACAAATGCTCATAGAATAAGTCAGGGAAAGACAAAGTCTATGGTACACTTAAAGCATATAGACAAATCGATTTCAAATAAAATTCTTGATAAAGAAGTTGAGCAAATGATCAATGTCACGACCCAAAATCCTAACTCGGGTCGTGATGGCGCCCAACAGCAGGGTCGGGCAAGCCAACACTCAATTTACTAAGGGTTCTTTCTTATTTGATTAAACATTTCAATATATACCAAGTTTTAAAGCTTATAACATAAATCGAAAAGGATTATTAGCCAGTTTAAATCAAAAGCGGAGGCATGAGCCAACATATATACAGACCCGTAATCCATAATAACTACCACGTGTGTGTGCCAGGAACTAGTGTCACAAGTCCTACGGGCATACTAACAGAATATACAAAAGATATAATATACAGTCCCACTGTCTGAAAGAAATAGACGGGAAATAAGCAAAAGAAACTCCATGGTGTTGTCGAGGATCGTCAGGAGAAGCAGCTCACCATGAAGTCAGGTCCAACTGTAATCAGAATCGAGCTCTTGTCTGATAACCAGATGCACCAGCCTCAGAACCTGTACAATTAAGTACAGAAGCGTAGCATGAGTACATAAATAAATATGTACCCAGTGAGTATCCCATTTAATCTCGAAGAAGTAGTGACGAGAGGTCGACTTGACACTCACTAAGGTCCAGCAGTATAATTTAACATAATATGATGATAACGGTAGGTATGTAAAGGTAGTAAAGCAACAAATATATAAGGCACTGAAATCCAAGTAAATGCTGGAAGTAAATAAACAACTACTACTTCATCTTCCCCCAAATATCTGTCACATCAATATCCATGAATTTAGTAACAATTTATCATGCGCACACGGGATAAGGACAACTGGCCTGAACCATAAAAATAATCATGCATGTGCACTGCCGAGGGTCGAACGGCCCGAACCATAAGTGCATCCTTGCCATAAAATAGTCACATCTATACACTGCCGAGGGTCGAACGGCCCAAACCATAAGTGTATCGTTGCCATAAAATAACCATATCTATGCACTTTCGAGGGTCGAACGGACCGAACCATAAGTGCATCTTTCAATCCGCTGTGGAGTACGGCCAGCCCCCATGAGAGTGGGGTAAATCACACTCCGCTCGCGGAATATAAATTGCGAAGAGGTCACATGCACACACAATATTCTTTTTAAATTACTTTTCAGTGAACAATTCCTTAAAATTTCTCAAATTCCATGATATCAGGGAAATAAGCCGCATGTAACATTAATTCATTAAGCATATAGTTCCTTTCAAGGAAGACACAAGGCATGATGTGGGCCTAACTACCCGGATATAATAATAATAGCCGCTATATACGGACTCTCGTCACTTTGTACGTACGTAGCCCCCACAAACATCACACATAGCATTAAAATCACCTACGGGACAATTCCCTCTTACGAGGTTAGAAAGGAGACTCACCTCGTGTCGAATCTACTTCTCGGACCAAGGACGCGCCCGAAACCCCAAACTCGTCTCCCAAGGACTCGAAACTAATCAAACGTTACGTAAATATATCAAATTATACTCAAAGCATGGAATTTTCCTACTTATTTAGTCAATTCATTATTCTTGAAGAAATCCCAAAATCACCTCGGGCCCGCATGCTCGGATTCTGAAAATTCTCAAAGGAAACACTCACCCATAACCTAAGGATCGTTAATATATGATTTTTGTATGATTTCTAGCCAATTCACGGGTAATTCTCGAAATTTTTATAAAACTTAGGTTTTTACTCTAACCCTTGAATTTCCACTAATTAATGAGTTAATCTACCTAAGAATCCAAGTATTAGACTAAGTTCATAGTAGGAATTACTTACCTCAAAATGGATGGGTCGTTTGTCTCTCTTGCATGCTCAAACTCACCCCAAGGAAGAAGAAGAATGCCCAAAAATGGCTCAAGTCATGTTTTTAAAACACACTGCTCAGTCGTGGTTTTGCACATGCGGCTCAAGGACTGCACCTGCGGTCTCGCACCTGCGAATAATAGCTCGCACCTGCGAAAAGTGGGACAAGGGCCTGGGCTCGCACCTGCGGGCAGGAGTCCGCACCTGCGGGAAAGGGCCCGCACCTGCAAGAACTGGGCAGCCTACCTGGGGTCGCACCTGCGAGGCTAAGACCGCATGAGCGGTCCCGCACCTGCGACTGGGCAACCGCACCTGCGGTCACACCAGAATAGGTGCACTAGCAGTTGCTTTAGCTGGTTTTTGGCCTCGTTTGGTGACCGAGAGGCACCTGGGCCCACCCGAGCCCCCGTCTAGATATACCAACAAGCCCCAAATCATAATACGGACTCGCTCGAGCCTTCGGAACACCCAAAACAACGTTAAAACTCAAAATCACACCTCAAAACCCCTAGAATCAAACTTAGGAACTTTAAGTTTCTTGAATTCGCTAACAATGCGCCGAACCAACCTATACTACTCGGAATGACCCCAAATTTTGCAGGCAAGTCATGAATGACATAACGGAACTATTCCCGATATCGGAATTGCCTTCAAACCTCGATAACACAAAAACACATCCCAAACCACAATATGAACTTAAGGAAACTTTTATTTCGATATTGGGTGCCGAAACGCTCCCGGGTCATCCAAAACCCATTCTGAACATACGCCCAAGTACGAAATCATCATACGAAGCTACCGGAACCGTCGAAACTCGATTTCGGGGTCGTTTACTAAAAATGTTGACTGAAGTCAAACTTGGCCAAGAAGGTCAACCTTAAGGAACTAAGTGTTCCAATATCGCTCTAAACACTTCCGAATCCCGAACCACCCGCCCCCGCAAGTCATAAGTCACAATAAGCCTCTATGAAAAGTTTCATTTTGGGAAAATGGATCCGATAACGCAAAACGACCGATCGGGTCGTTACAATCAAAATGATCATAATAAAAAGACAAGTGATCTAGAAAATCACATGACATAGAACTTCATAAAACCTTAGGAAAGGTTCAAGAACCTGAAAATATGAATGAACAGATCTCTATGTTATGTCTTTATGCAAAAAAGAAGTTCGAAGCTAATATAAAATGTTCGTCAATGACATCTAAGATAGAGTTAAGTATAGATAAGGATCTTAAGTCTGTCGAATACAGCCACAGAAATATTGGCCAAATGGAAGAGACAAAATTTGAATAGAATTGGTTTCATATGAAAGACATGTAGTTTTACTATGTAGTTTACACACTTGAAAGTATAAAACCAATGATGTGTGCTATCACTTTTATCTATCTTATATGTCTAGCATGACATGAAAATTTGATATGCATCTAAAGTCTATTTATATGGCTTATATGACTCAACTTATATGATAATCTCTGAAGGATTTAAATTTCTTTAAGCATATACAATCTTGGTCCTGAAGTACCATATCCTAAGTGCAATTTGTGCACATATGTATCTTGCTATAACTATAAGCATGATACTATGATAGCAAGAATACCTCTATGGAGATATTGAAAAGGCTATTCCACGACATTATATGAAGACATTACATATATACAAGAATGATGATTTCAAGGTGCAACATATTCATTCAAGTGATAATATGGTTGATTTGTTCACCAAATATCTACCGATGTCAACCTTCAAGAAGCTAGTGTACAATATTGGTATGTGGAGGCTCAAGAATGACAATTGATGCTCTCATCAGGGGGAGTTAATACGCGTTGTACTCTTTTTCCTTACAAGGTTTTGTCCCAATGAGTTTTTCGTGCAAGGTTTTTAACGAAGCAACCAAAAGACATAGTGTTAGATATGTGTACTCTTTTTCTTCTCTAGAATTTTTTTCACTAGGTTTATTTTAGTTAAGGTTTTAACGAGGCACATTATCTATTGAATAGACATTCAAGGGGGAGTGTTATAAATAAAATTGTATCTAAGGTGAATCTCTACATTTACAGAGATTTCTAGGGTTTTGTGGCTAAGTCACTTTTTCCAGATAAATAGAAGAGTTCTATTTCATTAGAATTCATCATAAATCAATAAGAATTCTCCCTCTCTACTTTTCTCTGCAATACTCTTTTCTTTTTTTATTGTTTTATACCACATTCTTTTCAGTTCCATATTAAACCGACTATTCTCTCAAAAAATAACATAAAGAACATTGAATAGATTTAATTGCACATACTCTTTCACTTTTTTTCAAGATGTTAACCATTAGAGTAGTGAAATTATTTTAATATCAAGTAATTCACCTCGTAGAATAATGATTTACTGTTTTCATTGTCTCTTTTCTTTTTTCTTTAAATTTGACATTTGTTATTTTTACCTAACGTAAATAATGGTTTTATATTATATATACTTTAGAATTTAAAATTTTCAACTAGAAAATATCAATCACATTACTTAATCACAAAACTAAAAAAGTAAATTAGGAATTGATTACAAAAAAATTACTATTCACTTTGCATCTCAAATAAATTAGGAAAAAGTANACTTTAAAACCTCTAAATAATGTTTGACTTTAGGCTCCCCAACTTACCCATGAAGTCATCCAGCAAATCTGAATGGTCAATGAGAAGTGTGGCGACCTACGTACACATAAAAATAGAAATACTTTAGTAACAAACTAAAACACGAAAATCATCTGTAATATTTACTCATGTGTATCCAACTTAAAAGGTTTATTCACCTCATCGTACACATCGTTTATGCTCGTGTAGGAAAGATCGGTAATCATGTTCGTTATTTTTGAAACGTTTCTGCATAAGTGATAATCCAGCAAGTTAGCACCTTTTTTTTTTCGTTTTGATAGTTAGGATTTAACTTTAATCTATAATCATACATTTCATGTTGGATAAAATAGAAATTATAATTAACTCTTTAAAACTTCATTAATTATTACTTTTATCCATTGTTTAACATTTTTAATTAATTAAAGCACCTCAGTTTAATTAATCATACATTGTTTAATACTAGGAACGTAATACCTTTTTAATCAATCAAAACTTTATTTTTTCGTAGTGAAACAAAAGCAGTAAATCTCTTTTTTAAGTTTTGAAGTTTTCAGTCCAATACACTAAAAGAGCCGTTTAATTTGAAGAAATTTTTTTCTTTTTTCCAAAAACTTTTCACTTTTTTCCGAAATCAACGTTTATTCATAAAATTTTCAATTTTCACTTGAACATGTATTTTGAAAATTTTCGAAAATTTGAAAAACTCCAAAAACCTGTTTTTCAAAATTTTCACTCACAAAACTTCAAAAATAACCCAAAATTATATTCATGTCCAAACACAACTTTAAATTTTAAGTATCATTTTCACTTGAAAAAATTTTTCACCCTTTTTTAAAATTTTACAATTCTTATGTCCAAACGCCCACTCAGTTTACATTAATTAGAAACAAAGACAGATCCACAAAAAAATAATTTGATGGGTTTAATGTTTATGTTTTTACCCAGTATTTTAAAAGGTGTGGCCGTAAGGCGAGACATTTTACATATGCCCCGAGGCACGGGGCGTAAGCCCCATAAATATTTAATTTTTAATATTTTATAAAATAATATAATTACAGTAAATATTTATAAACAGGTAAAATTGCATAAACTTTAGAAAAACTATAAATATGTGAAAATAAGTTATTATACGCTACTTACAAGCACAAGTAACTTGAGTCGAAAAGAATAAAATTTTCTTTATGGAGATTCAAAAAGGATGACTAACTTGCAATTTGAATTTTGAACTTGTTGTTATGAAAGAGAATGGAGTTCTCTTTGTATTTGTAAAAAAAATTGAATATTCATTGTTTTGGGAAATATTAGGAGACTAGCGAACAAGATGTAGAATTGGAAAATACCATAAATTAGGGCTTTAATCAATAAAAAGATATTGACTTTTAAATATAATACATTTCAGTTCATTTTAATTTTTTTTGAGTAATTACAAGCTGACTTTTGAGAATTTGGGTAGTATATGAAGGACTTATTATTTTATTTTAATTTGAAAAAGTCTATGGGGCTTACGCCTCTTACAAAAACGTGCCCCGAACGTCCAGGCGTACACCCCGAATTGATGGGCGTACGCCTCTTGAGACTTTCGCCCCACATATCATCGCATCAGGGCGTTTTTGGTGCGCCTCACCCTGAAAACGCCTTTTAAAACACCGTTTTTACCACAGAACCTATTGCACATTAAAAATTATTAATTCAGATGTAATATTTATTGAGCTTTTAATGATCTTTTATATAAATATCTAAGTCACATATTAAAATTATGAGTCCGTGAGCTACATATTACAATTATCAGTTGAACTCGTAGCTCGTGAGCTACATCTGCCTTCGATTAGAAACCAAAAACATTTTAAATAACACGTTTTTTAAGACTTACATCAATTTTATAAAATGAACACCTAAAATTATTGCTTTGTATGCGATTCTGTACTATAATTACCATGAGATATACGTGAATAGAAACTAATAATGAAAAAAGCGCAGACATTTAATATTAAAAATCAGAAGGCAAGAGAATTGTAACCTTTATTTTCGCCACCAAGTGGATAACTTCTTCAAACGTAATGCTTCTATTTGGAGGAGCCTCATTTGCTTGAGTGAGGTTTATTTCAAAGCCATTGGGCAAGAAATTGTTGAATCGAAGGATCAAGTCAGGATGCCCTTTAAACAGGTCTTTCACTCTTGCTATCACATTCACACCACAAGTATCAATTCTGTGAGAAATATCAAAATCGTGCAATTAAGTCCGACATAAAATAAAAACTACAAAATCTGAATATAAATGAGGATGACAGTAGCCAAAGTAGCAAACCTTTGATTCTTAAAGTCNCTATGATAGCAAGAATACCTCTATGGAGATATTGAAAAGGCTATTCCACGACATTATATGAAGACATTACATATATACAAGAATGATGATTTCAAGGTGCAACATATTCATTCAAGTGATAATATGGTTGATTTGTTCACCAAATATCTACCGATGTCAACCTTCAAGAAGCTAGTGTACAATATTGGTATGTGGAGGCTCAAGAATGACAATTGATGCTCTCATCAGGGGGAGTTAATACGCGTTGTACTCTTTTTCCTTACAAGGTTTTGTCCCAATGAGTTTTTCGTGCAAGGTTTTTAACGAAGCAACCAAAAGACATAGTGTTAGATATGTGTACTCTTTTTCTTCTCTAGAATTTTTTTCACTAGGTTTATTTTAGTTAAGGTTTTAACGAGGCACATTATCTATTGAATAGACATTCAAGGGGGAGTGTTATAAATAAAATTGTATCNCTTTAGAAAAACTATAAATATGTGAAAATAAGTTATTATACGCTACTTACAAGCACAAGTAACTTGAGTCGAAAAGAATAAAATTTTCTTTATGGAGATTCAAAAAGGATGACTAACTTGCAATTTGAATTTTGAACTTGTTGTTATGAAAGAGAATGGAGTTCTCTTTGTATTTGTAAAAAAAATTGAATATTCATTGTTTTGGGAAATATTAGGAGACTAGCGAACAAGATGTAGAATTGGAAAATACCATAAATTAGGGCTTTAATCAATAAAAAGATATTGACTTTTAAATATAATACATTTCAGTTCATTTTAATTTTTTTTGAGTAATTACAAGCTGACTTTTGAGAATTTGGGTAGTATATGAAGGACTTATTATTTTATTTTAATTTGAAAAAGTCTATGGGGCTTACGCCTCTTACAAAAACGTGCCCCGAACGTCCAGGCGTACACCCCGAATTGATGGGCGTACGCCTCTTGAGACTTTCGCCCCACATATCATCGCATCAGGGCGTTTTTGGTGCGCCTCACCCTGAAAACGCCTTTTAAAACACCGTTTTTACCACAGAACCTATTGCACATTAAAAATTATTAATTCAGATGTAATATTTATTGAGCTTTTAATGATCTTTTATATAAATATCTAAGTCACATATTAAAATTATGAGTCCGTGAGCTACATATTACAATTATCAGTTGAACTCGTAGCTCGTGAGCTACATCTGCCTTCGATTAGAAACCAAAAACATTTTAAATAACACGTTTTTTAAGACTTACATCAATTTTATAAAATGAACACCTAAAATTATTGCTTTGTATGCGATTCTGTACTATAATTACCATGAGATATACGTGAATAGAAACTAATAATGAAAAAAGCGCAGACATTTAATATTAAAAATCAGAAGGCAAGAGAATTGTAACCTTTATTTTCGCCACCAAGTGGATAACTTCTTCAAACGTAATGCTTCTATTTGGAGGAGCCTCATTTGCTTGAGTGAGGTTTATTTCAAAGCCATTGGGCAAGAAATTGTTGAATCGAAGGATCAAGTCAGGATGCCCTTTAAACAGGTCTTTCACTCTTGCTATCACATTCACACCACAAGTATCAATTCTGTGAGAAATATCAAAATCGTGCAATTAAGTCCGACATAAAATAAAAACTACAAAATCTGAATATAAATGAGGATGACAGTAGCCAAAGTAGCAAACCTTTGATTCTTAAAGTCATTTGTAACAGCAATTCATAGTTTATATGAGTCCATCAAATTGTATAGAGACCTGGTCCTATATCAGTTCCCACAGAAGGAGCTAATGAAACTGTAAGCAGATGACACAAGAGATTTTTACGTGAAAAAATTCCAACTCAAGGGGACAAAAACCACGACCTACACTGATAGGATTTTAACTTCACTAACTTGTAACCTCAACTATTACAAGACACTTTATAATGACTCTCTTACAAAAACTTTAACATACTAACTTGTAATACACTTATTACAAGCCACTTTGTTACTCACTAGTTACAAAGACTTTAACTTATGACTACACTAGTCACAACACAAACACGGATAGTTTATGATTTTGAGTTTCCTAAAACAAAGCTTCTAAGAAAGCAAGATAGGATACAATAGAAAGCAAAACACAAGATTACAACTCAACTAAAGACACCTAAAGACACGTAGTGAAACTGGTCCGTCTTAGTGGAGTTGTCTTCTTGTTCTTGACACACTTGGGCCTTCAATGCAAGAGCAACTCTTCAATGCTTGAGAGAATGTTAGTAAATGCTCAAGTGAATATCTTGTTTGTCTCCAAACAAGATATTATATCCCTAGGACATCCCAAGAAGGATGCCCATGCTTAGTTGGTACAATCTTCAACCAATGGGAAGTGACTGTTGCACTGTTATTGCACTGTAGCGTGTACAATTGCAGGCAGTCACTTTTTTGTCACAGCTTTTCAGCTGTAGAGTTGACATGTACTTCCATCAGTGAAAATGTTAAGGGATCAGGTCCCTAAACTGTTTCTTGTGAATCCAAGGGTACACTGCCCAGATTTCTTTGAGTTCATGCTGAATGATTATGCCGGACATACATCAGGTCCTTTATCTGGTTCTTTACAGAAAGTTTGTTAGATCATCAAAACATAACACTAACCCATCAATTTCCCCCTTTTTGATGATGACAAACTTTTAAAATTGATGACTAGGTATAGAGTCTAACTTAACTAGATAAAGTACCAGGACCTTATACTGTTCCCCCTGTCTCTGTGCTTCCCCCTTAATCCCTGCCATCAATTATCTATCTTCCCCCTTTTGGCATCATAAAAAGTCACAAACAGACAGAAAGCATAAAGAAATCTAACTCATGCCCCATGTGTGCACACAACATGATAGAAAACAGAAGTAAAAGGAAAACAAGCATTCTACTTAGCAAGAGAGAAGTTGATTCATGGATGATAATCTTTTTAAATTCATCAGGAGCAGTAAAGGTGGAATCCAACATGCCATCACAAAAAAAAATAAAAGAAACCAACAACCACAAAACATCACAACATAAGACAACTGGACACTGAGAGGAGCCTAGGGGGCACTAGAAGAGGAAGGCTTGGAGGAGGAGGCAACAAGGGTTTTAAATGACAATCTCATTTACCAGCACACAGATATGGTCCCCTTCAATAGTGAAGAGAGTTGCATAGAAATTCTGCACCTCATTTTCATATACCGTGGGCGCAGCCCCCCTAAACAGATGATCCCATTGTTGGAACTCCACTATCTCTAGAACTTGCCTCATCCCTGCCATCTCAGAGATGTCCAGGTCAAATATACGACCCTATAAGACTTTTTGAGTTTGCAATCTCTCCTGCCCAAGTTCACTGTCACTTGGTATGGTCTTCAGTGAACTGGGTCCCCCAACAGTTTCCCTCTGTTGTTTTCTCGACTTCTCAACAGACCTCCCTCTCTCACGCTCAACAGCCACCACTCTTCACAGATGTTGCACCTTTTTTTTTTCCACAGCTTCCTAGGAAGCTCCAATCACAGACTTCTGGACCTTTGTAGATCTTTTCACTAAGGAACTAGGTTCCTCCACAGCATCTTTATCAACCTCAACCATTGGAATGTCTTTGTCAGCCACAACTTTCCCTTGATTCATCAACCTCTTCTTCTTTTTTTTTGAAGTTATTGCAACCGGGTAGAAGGTCACTTGGAAGAAGACTCAGGAGTAACTGCTGGCTTGTGAATCTTAAAACAAGCATTGAGGACCATTTCATTTTCATCATCTCCATCAAAAGATACAGAAATGGGAGGAATAGACTCCAAGGGTTTAGTGTAAAAAATGGGTTCCTGGGTTATTTCCGCTGAAGGAGAATCAGGTTCTTCAGCAGGTTTTTTTTTACTGTGTCATGAACCGGAGACTAAAAAAAGGTGCAACATCTGTGAAGAGTGGTGGCTGTTGAGTGTGAGAGAGGAAAGTTTGTTGAGAAGTCGAGAAAACGACAGAGGGAAACTGTTGGGGGACCCGGTTCACTGAAGACCATACCAAGTGAAAGTGGACTTGGGCAGGAAACATTGCGAACTCAAAAGTCTTGTAGGGTCGTATGTTTGACCTGGACATCTCTGTGATGGCAGGGATGAGGCAAGTTCTAGAGATAGTGGAGTGCCAACAATAGGATCATCTGTTTAGGGGGGTTGTGCCCACGGTATATGAAAATGAGGTGCAGAATTTCTATGCAACTCTCTTCACTATTGAAGGGGACCATATCTGCGTGCTGGTAAATGAGATTGTCATTTAAAACCCATGATGCCTCCTCTTCCTCCAAGCCTTCCTCTTTGAGAAAACCATTCAAAAATTCACTCTTCACATCCATCTGGAACAAAGTGAATTCCATATGAGATGCAAAAGCAATAAGAATCCGGATGGCTTCCATACGAGCAACAGGAGCAAACGTCTCATCATAATCAATCCCTTCTTCCTAATTGTATCCTTGAACAACAAGCCTTATTTTGTTCCTTATTGTATTTCCATTTTCATCCAGCTTATTCCTGAACACCCACCTGGTCCCTGTGATGGATCTAGCTGAGGGTCTAGGTACCAGGTGTCACACCTTGTTTCTTTCAAATTGATGCAGCTCCTCTTGCATAGTCGTGATCCAGTCTGCATCCTTCAAGGCTTCTTTGATATTTTTGGGTTCTATTTAGGATAGAAAGACTGAGAAGGCTAGGGAATTTCTGGTTTTTTATCTTGTCTGGACTCATGAGTCAAGGGGGGTGATTATATTATCAAGTGGATAAGAGCTTTTACGTTTCCAATTGGGGACTGGAATCTGATTGGCAGAAGAACTAGGTAAACTTGATTGGTTCCCTTACACTCCCCGTTCTGCTATTTGTGGAGTGCTTTGAACTGCATCAACAACTCTTTCTTCAGCTTCAGTGGTAGTGATTTGGGTACCCGGTTCCTCTTGATAAGTGAAAGAGGAGGTTGCATTATCTTCACATGTTCCCTTCATCATATCCGCTTTTCCATTTGAAACATCAGTGATCTTTCCAGGAGCCAACAGTGGTTCATTGTCTTGATCGTCCCTATTTCCTTTCTCACCAGATGGAGGTGTCTCGTTGAATATCACATGAACACTTTTTTCCACACACTAGGTCCTCTTGTTGCACACTTTGTAAGCTTTGCTTTGAAAAGAATATCCCAAGAATATTCCTTCATCACTCTCGGCATTGTCAAACTTTGTTCCATGATTTGATCTTATGCAGGCTACTTTTGAGTCCATCTTCACTTGATTTTTCTTCACACATGCTTTTTCCTCCTCTGATTTGCATACTCATAGGGCCACATAAATCCATATGAAGGGGATCAAGTAGTTTTGAGGTGTTGACATCCTTCTTTGGCTTAAATGAGGCTTTCATATGCTTCCCTCTGGCGCAAGCATCACAACCTTTGTACTCCACGAACTTTGACTTGGGCAAACCACGTACCAGGTCCTTCTGAACTAGCTTATTCAGCAGAGAAAAGCTTGTATGCCCCAGTCTTTTATGTCACAACTCAGGATCATCATCAGTTACCTTCAAGCAACTCAGATCACCACTTTGTAGGGACTCAAGGTTAGCAACGTAGATGTTCTTGTATATTTTGGCCATCGGTACCACTTCACTCGTTACTAGATTAGTAGTTGTGCATATATTTGACACAAAATCCACCTTGTTTCCTTTATCACATATTTGAGAAACACTCAAATACTGTACTTGAGGCTATTGACGTAGTACAAATTCTCAATTGAGTGAGTGAGTGGTTTCCCAATCTTTCCAACTTCAAGAATGTATCCCTTTTTCCCATTTCCAAAGGATACACTTCCTCCTTGAAGGGATTTTTGTGAAAGAAAGTCCATGGTGCTCTCAGTCATGCGCTTTGAGCATCTACTGTCCATGAATCATTGTCGACTGCTTCCTTTCATTGTTCCCTGCACAAGAAAATCAAGAGTTAGATTTAGGAACCCAAGCAAGTTTGGGTCCCTTGTAATAAGCAAGAGGATGAATAAGTGCTTTTTTAGTCCACGCAGGTAACATGCGTTTTTTATGAGTGGCACCTGGTCCCTTTTCAGAAGTTACTCTTTCAGCAAAAACTTAGTTTTTGTGAAGATATTGGACCCTGGCTTGGCAATTTTCTTTGAAATGACCATTGTTCCCACAGTGGGTACACAGCCAATTATCGAGTACAGTAACATACTTGCTATGAGGGTTGTAAAGAGTTCTCTCCCTTTGAAACCATATTCCCTGCCTGTTTCCTCCATTGTTAATGTACATAGCAGTAATAACATCCGAGGACCAGGTCCACTTAGAGACTTTTCAAGGTCATATTTTAATCTTTCCAAATCTGCTTGAAGTTGTCTAGTTTTCTCAAGTTCAGCACATAAACTGATTTTTACAACATTTAATTCATTTTCTAGCTTGATATGTGCTTCACTAGCAACTCCTTTTCATCTATCAGCCTTTTCAGACACACATTCTTCTTTGAGTTCCTCTATTTCTTCCTTCAAATCTATAATCACAACTGAGAGGTCATCGCTATCTTGTTCTAAAGCATCAATTTTCTCCACTAAGTCATTCTTTTCTTTACTGAAATTTTCAATGGTTTCTTTTAAATCAACAGCTACTACCATCAAATCTTCTCTTTCATGTCCTACACTAGCAAGTTCTCCAGTTAGAACCACCTTTTCATTTTCCAAATTGCTTATGATTTCCTTCAAATCAACTATACAAACTACCAAATCATCTCTAGTTTGTTCAACATCTCCTAACTCTATGGTTAAGGCATCCTTATCGTCTGCAAGACTATGATAGGCATCAATTAATACATTTGCTAATGACATGTGTTTCTTAGGAGCATAGGATTTCAGATTTCTCTGAACATCCCTGAAGTTTACCTCATCATTGTCATCATCTTAATCGTTGTCTGATTGAGCCATCAAAGCAAATATTGAATCATATTCATTTGTTCCACTTTCAACTGCCATCATAGAGCTATCTCTTGCATCATTTTCTTCTTCTGATTCACTGGAGAAGTTTCCCCATGCAGCAAGAGCTTGCTTCACAACATTGTCAACTGCACCTTTTTGTTTGAAGAGTTTGTCAGGAACCAGGTTCCTTTTTGTTGTTTTCTCAGAGTTGTGCTTATAATTCTCCTGCTTTAGAAATGGGCAGTCTTTGATGAAATATCCTGGCTTTCCGCACTTGTGACAGAGATCATAATTCTTTGGTTTACTGGAGCTACCTCTCTTTGGTATTCCACCATTTCTTCGAACCATTTTTTGAAATCTTCTGGTAAGATAGGCCATATCACTATCTTCCTCAAAGTTTGGTGGAGCAGCCATGGAGATCCTTTCTAGGTCTTAACCTTTTAGAAAGAACCTGCTCTGATACCAGTTGATAGATTATATGAGTCCGCCAAACTATATAGAGACCTGGTCTTATAGCAGTTCCCACAGAAGTAGCTAATGAAACTGTAAGTAGATGACACAAGAGATTTTCACGTGGAAAAATCCCAACTCAAGGGGACAAAAACCACGACCTACACTGGTAGGATTTTAACTTCACTAACTTGTAACCTCAACTATTACCAGCCACTTTGTAGTGACTCTCTTACAAAGACTTTGACACACTAACATGTAATACACTTATTACAAGTCACTTTGTTACTCACTAGTTACAAAGACTTTAACTTATGACTACACTAGTCACAACACAAACACATATGGTTTATGATTTTGAGTTTATTAACATAAAGCTTCTAAGAAAGCAAGATAGGATACAATAGAAAGCCAAAACACAAGATTACAACTCAACTAAGGACACCTAAAGACACGTAGTGAAACTGGTCCGTCTTAGTGGAGTTGTCTTCTTGTTCTTGACACACTTGAGCCTTCAATGCAAGATCAACTCTTCAATGCTTGAGAGAATGTTAGTAAATGCTCAAGTTAATATCTTGTTTGGCACCATCCTCATGGCCTGAGAACGTCATTTCATAGCATGCGAATCCCGCATCAAGCGATTCATGGCCCAGGACATCATGGTCTAAGGGCGTCATCCTCAACCGTCCAAAGACAACATTCATAGTCCAATGGGAATCTGCATCATGTTTAAATTACGCACAATCTATTCTTGTTATTAATTTGCGGGAAATCCGGCTAAGAACAGCATCCAGGCAGGAGCGGACCGCTCCAGTTCTCCTAACTACCCCGTAAGCCCTTTTGTTCACCTTACCTTGCACCTTGCGTCCGTCCAGACTTCACTGGTGACTTATGAACTACATACGGCCTGATTCATGTACAACCAGGGATATGTAGGCAGCTCAGAAGCCAGGGTGCGGCCTAAATCTCATACTATTT